>BGPT01000423.1:0-33187 GCA_003297045.1 Symbiodinium sp. clade C Y103
GTTATTGTGGTGAAGTGTTATTGTGGTGAAGTGTTATTGTGGTGAAGTGTTATTGTGGTGAAGTGTTAATGTGGTGAAGTGTTATTGTGGTGAATTGTTATTGTGGTGAAGTGTTATTGTGGTGAAGTGTTATTGTGGTGAAGTGTTATTGTGGTGAAAGTCCCACAAGTCTATTTGTCCGTAACTCGGAAAATTGCTTCCCAACTTCCTTTGATAACAAAAGTTAACAATATTACGTGTCTGACAATTACATACATATATGTATGTCTATGTATGTCTACAACATAATATACAGTACGTGATCACATGTGATACATTATATATGTCATGCCACACCGGATTAGTAATCCCTAAGCTGTGTAATTGGGCGGTACATGGCGGTACCACTTTAGTAGCAGATCATCACTATATTTTCTTGGGTACCCAAATTCATCAATCAGGGTTTATTAATCCGGGGTTGAAATTATACATTATGAAAGTTATGTTTACTCCAGATGATTTTTCATAGGGCGCCTACTTTGGCACAGGATGAACCGATGGAGGAGGTCTACAGGTCAATCTGCAACACGACCCAAAGGACTGAGACTGGGCATCAACTTAATTCACACCACTCTGATCACTAATTTGACATAAAACACGCCTCAATTCGGTTTCTTTCCTGACGTTGATTCGAAAGCACTCGGAATGAATTTTGACCAATGCAGTTCCTTTGAACGCTTTGACATGACAACTAGCGTCTTCTCAGTCCAGGGACTGCAGATGCTTTCAGCTTGATCCCTCTGAATTTTCACTCTGGTTTGATTGGCTGAGGAATGGACTTCTTGAAGGGAGAATAAAATGAGTAAATGTATAGGAATTGCATCAAAGCAGTTGCAAGGTTTTTGAGAACCTCAAGGTACTTGGTCGAGATTCTGCATGGACAGTCATCTCTTGCTATCTCGCGGCCAGGACGATGATCAGGTTCTTTCCCTCGCTCTACGTCAGATATGTGAAAATGACAGAAAGGTGCGATGCCAGATTTCCCACATGTCTACCACTTCGTCTCGAGTCAGTAACACTTCTGGCAAGGAGGTCTGATTGCAATGGTATTCTTGAACACTGATAGTGTATTCTTTACAATTTCATCAACATCTATCTAATCAACAAGTCAGTGTATGCAATGGGTATCCAGCAGACGCTTGACGGTCTCACACTGGGAGGCCTGCGGTGGATGATGCCGAGTCAGACACTCCTTCAAAGGAGGCACACTTTGGGATTTATCAACATGCAAAGCTCTTACTTTTGTTACTTAATCTGTTACTTACGACATCTTACGTCACTGAAATTTGCTACATAAACCTCAACAAGCGATTGAATCCCAAGAAAACGCCAGGGCAAGAAGAAAGGAGTAGCCGCAATAGAAGACAAGGCCTAGCTGTTCAGAGTCTCTTCAAACTGCTCGGCGACTGCTTTTTCTGCTCGCGAAATGCTGTTTGTGTGCGAAAGGCTGCCAGTGAGAAGCGTAGCGGACATGTTTTGCTGGCCTTTCAGTCCAACTCAGGGTCATGTGCGTTACGCAGACGTGCAACTGACCTTGCAGACTGTTCGCCGTTCCAGAGTGATATTGCCATATTTTGTCTCCATAAACGTGACAGGGGTGCCAAGAAGGCCATAGAGGATGATTTGCAGTCCTGATCTCAGATTCACAATTTGTGACGCCACAAGGTGCGCGAAAGAAACACATCCTTGCGACTTTGTCTGCTGCTGAGTTCGAGCCACTCTGGCTTCAGCCACGACTCCAGCGAGGGACCTCTTCGGCCAAATTCAGAGGCAAGGGATGGTACAGCGTACAGCCGACTTCGTAAAGAATTTGGTAAAGGTTATTTGCTTAAAAAAAAGGTTAGGCTGGTGCCGAAGGCACCAGCCTAAGTACCCGGCAATTCCCCAAATTCAGCATCAAAACTACAGTAAACTTTGGTAAAGGTTTAATCAAAGTTTAATCAAAGATACACCCCGTGTTTGTTCAGAGGTTGCAAGCTTTGCGATATCTTGCAATGCTGTGAACGTTTTCAACAGGAATTGAAGCGGGCAATCGAGCACATGCTGCACTCTAAGCGTGCGAAGGTTTTGTTTGCTCAGCCACCCAGACTCTTCATTTTTCTGGCAATTTATGTAGCAACTGTTGAGGTCTGGACGGATCCTCAGCGAACTTACTCTGGTGGGTATTGAGGTTAAGCTGGGCTCTCAGCGTTGGCATGCTGAGATCAAGGTCGCAGTCGGTGGCAGTGAGTTGTGCTCATCAGCTTTTGCATTTGGCTGATTTTTAGAGGTCAGAGTTGCACGATGTCACAGAACGCATTGTTCAGCGCTCAGACGAAAAAGGACACCTGCTAAGGGTGTTGGAGGGGACTCAAGGACTGAAAGGGGACTCCGATTGCTTGGTTAAATTGGGAACAAACAGGCTGGAGAGGTCTCCCATGGTCTCCCCAAACTGATACGAGCTACATCTATATAATTAGATAATTGCTGTGTAAGTGATTCAATTGTATTCAAAGTATAAATGAACCGGGGATATCGGGAGTGCTGTTGCATGATATCAACTGAATCACGGCATTCCAGAAGTTCAGCATCAAATGCGTCCAACTTGTCCGAACCGAAATCTGGTACTCGAAGGCTCAGATGCAAATGGCAGTGGAGGAGTTGGCTTGGCGAATGGAGAAGGCCTTTCTTATCCTTGATATTTTGAGGTGTCAGATGTGTCAGGAAACCTTGAAGGCTCACCATGGTTCACATGTTGCAAAATCACCAGCGCTTTGCGAGGTCAGAAGCGATCAAGAGCAGGAGATTCAAGAGCCCAGCGACGAAATTTGAAACCTTGCGCTTCAAGCCGGTTACTAGTTGACTAATTTCACGCAGAAAACTGAAAACCGAAGAAACAAACAAACAAATATAATATATATATATAATATGTATATATATATATATATACATGAGAAGTATCAAGAATGCGTTTTCCAATGAAGTCTCTGAATCAATCTGTCAATATGTGTCAATAAAGGTTGATTCCGTCGATGGTGTGAAAGTCTCACAAAATGCTTTGTATGCCCAGTTGGTCCTCTCAATGTAAATCATTGGGGTTCCATGCATGGTTCAATGTGCACAGCTTCAAAAAAGCTGCGTGTCACCCAGAAGGAATTCGGCAAAAAAGGCCTTAGCAGCTGGCGCGTCACATGTGTGGTTCGGCTCACCCGCATCACTGGATAAACCTTTCTTCTTGAAATTGCTTGACGTAAAACTTCCGTTTTAATCGCTTTGACTGATGTTATGAAGTCATAGCTGCCTATCATATCAGGAAGGCGCATGTCAACCAAGTTTGGAGCGAGTGAAAGTTGCATCGCCAAATATAAGGTCGGCGAGCCCAAAGCACCGCCGTGCCCAGGAGGATTCTTTTCGTTCTATGCAAGTATCAAAAGTCCAGGTGTTGCTTTCCTACATTCCTACTTTTTTTCGGATTTCTATTGTAAAATCCTGGTTGCAAGAGGGCCATGAAATAGAATGTAGTACAATGCCAATGTAGCGCAATGTACTCCATTTGAGTCCTTGAGTCCAAGTGCGATGTTCCGACTTTGGCGTCCATGGCTTCGACACGCACCGAAGCTGGCGCAACTGCGACATGTTCGGTCCCGATTCTTGGTTGCGGATCGCTAAGATTGTTTTGTGATGTTTTTTTGGACCCTGCCTCTACGACATTGATTTGAGCACCCACCAAACACATCCGAGCACCAGGCTGCAGTGCCTTTCACGATTTCATGATCGTTTTATTTGTTTGAAGAATTCTTCAACGAATCGAGACCAATTCTCAGGCAAGACTTGCGTGACTTGACCACACTGTAAGCCTTTAAAGATCTTTGAAGTGATATTGAGGAGAGCAGAGAGCTTTTACTTGCGCAGCTGCCTCCAGCGCGGCACTTTCCTTTCTCGCTGCTCAAACTTGGAACTGGTCTCTCTGCGAAACTCTCGAAGCACCCAAAGAGCCTCGGATGTTCTGCTCAAAGTTAAGTTCACAAGATTATTCAACGTAACATAATATTTAGACATCTTTCATTTTGGGATGATGGGGGGTTGAAGCAAAGAGGTTGCTGTGCCCTTGTGACTGAGGATTTACAGTTGTCCAAAGACGATGAGGCCTTGCTCCTTTCCGTTTTGGAAGGCGGCGTGGAGAATTTGCGCCAATGGACGCAGGCAAGGGAAAGCTTGAACATTGCATGACCTTCATGAATTCCACATGTCAAGTTATCCGTACATTCCGTACATGAATCGCTGTTCAGAATTGTCATATGTTCATTATGTATCCATATATCATTATACTTTATGTATCTTTATGTCAGAATAACATGTAACTTTGATGCTTTCCTCAAAAAAGCTTTCAAATGTTCCAACGGTTCAAGTAGCGAAGTCAGTTCAATGCGGTTCGGGTACTTTGGCATGTGCCAAGAGGCTCCAACCTCTTGGTGGGACGATTGTGCCAGCCCAAGGAGATGGAGCGGGCATATGCGAGAGTTGATTCAGGGAACACATCGCTGTATGTTGCGACATGTTGCGACTGTCTTATTCCCTTTGTCCATGTTTCTCAATATAGAAGTGCCCTTTACACTAAAGTGAGCTCCAATAGATCTTTTCCCTAAGTCAGACTCAGATCTGGAATCCATCCCTAGCTTTTCAATCCTCGATGTTTCTCAGCCAAGGCAAAAGCATCCGGATCTCCGGTCTGAAGGATGTCTCTCACCACATTAAGAAGCTGGACGGCTTTCCCATCAAATTGCAGATGGTGACAGCTGTATGGGAGAACGTCTCCTTGAATGATCTATTCCTTTTGTCGGAAGCTTCAGAAACATGCTTAAAGTTGAGCTTTGACCCTGTGATTGACACGATGACCACACGACTTCAATTTGGCAATGGCAAAGCTCGTTTTTTGCGAACTATGACTCGGCCTACACTTATGGGTTTGATATCTGCACGAGAGGTTGACTCTGTGTTGAGAGAACCAGAAATCCTGCCAGATGGACTGGTGGTGGGAGGTGGTCTTGGACTACAATCACCTCTTTTGGTGGACAAGATACAGCAAAGTGACTACTTGAAGGCAGTGGCATCGCAACCGCCGAGCAAAGGGAAAGTTCGCGCAGTGGACCACACAAGTACTTGGACCTGATGCATTTTGAGCAAATTTGAGCATGATGCACCACATCATCCGAAAACAACGGTAAGGGGCAGTGGCAATCACATGAAAGGGACTTGTGCTGTGGTGTTTCCTCCAGACAGCTTGGAGTTTTCCTTCCTTTGTGACGAAAGGTAGCTCCTGGGGGCCACCTTGAGTTTTACTTTACGAAAAGGGGAGGCCTCGGACCCTTTAGCTGTGAACATTCGTCACATTGCCTTTCTAGTCTACTTGCAATTTGCGTGTTTTCTTTTTGTTCACCAGTGGATGCCTGAGAAAATCATTCGGCTTTGAATGGACCAAAACAACCACCTTCGAGCGGATCGCCAAAGGGGTGATGTCTTAGTAGCGCACATGAAAAGTTGTTTTACAACAAGTATTGAACAGAAATATGAAATAAGAAGTCCGGAGATTTCGGATACCCAATTTTCATACAACCCTTTATATGGTTGGTGCATTGGATATCTCAGTTCCGTTCCCCTAGCACTTTATCAAATTCCCCACGTGGGCCCCTTTGTTTCAATACTAAACCGACGGATTCATTGCTGCTAACTGTGTCACCCGAACATCACTTAATCTCTTTCACTCTCGGTCTTGGCCGCCAACCTTTTCTGTTTCCCTTCTCAAGTGAAAATAGAGGAACCCAGCAATGCTGGACGCATTTCTATAAGGTGGATATATCTTCAAGCCTTTGGATGATGAAGCTCGGTCTGGACCTACAGCGAGAGGAACTTGGAAAGTACACTACATTCTGTTGAGCGAAGCAGGCGGGTACTTGTACTGTGATAGCGGAGTCAAATTTTACCAAATTGCTTAGGCTTTGGGAGCCTAATCCGTTGCCCTCACAGGTGGTGGAGTTCCCCTTTGGGCAGCTGAAAAAGGTGTCATCAAAGCCATCACCGAGACGTGGCCGAGGTTGATAGATTTACTTTGATTTATTGGTTGATAGTTCTTGATGATAGATCTTGAGGGTTTTGGCAGGACCTTCAGAAGTCAAACAGACCCTTTTAGTTGTGCCTCAGGGCCTGTAAGAGGTGCCCCGTGGCAATCCAAGGATTGGTACACTGCTGCCCACAGGGAATGGGTCAGACGTGAGACATCAAAATCTGCTTGCGCCGCTCAGTGACCTTCAGCCCAAGACCGCTTGTCCCTCATCCCTCTCAACTCTATGATACTCTTGCAATCTCTTGTACATATTTTGCAGAGGGTAACATGATTCATTTATTGCGAAGAACCCCAGGCTCGTTTGGAGCAATTTTCTGCAAAAACATGCAACCCTGCGATCGATTCAGATTCAAAAAGGATGCCGCAGGCAACTTGAGCAACTGAAGCTTTTGGAGTTTGTTGTTTAGCAGACTTGCAAGATAGCTGGAAATTATAGCGTTGCACGTCGAGGGCTCAAGAATGTGCTCTGTTCAGATGCCGGACAGTGACTGTGGAATTTTCGAGAGTGACCGCTTTTCCAATGGTCGTATTACGGAAGATCCGAGCATGGCATCCCTATTTTCAACCCACTGCGCTGGCTCAACTGGCTCGATGGCGACCTGTTTGGTCGAGAAGCTCGATGGTCAAAATAAGATCCCACAGAATCACTCTGACTTCACATGACTTCACCTTGTTTAGCGGCTTAGGACCGAACAATGTGGAGCAAACTGGTGCAGTCATGCATTCTATGTGCAGAAAGGTTCTGACTTGAAGTTGACTCCTCGAAAAAGTTGTATGGTCTGATAGCATTGGAAAATGCACCTCAGGAGAGCAGAGGGCTCTTACTTGCGCAGCTGCCTCCAGCGTGGCACTTTCCTTTGTCGCTGCTCAAACTTGGAACTGGTCTCTCTGCGACACCCACCAAGCACCTAGAGAGCCTCGGACATCTCAAGCGTCGCATGGCCAAACTTTGCAATGAGCGGTTCAGCAAGATGTACTGTGGTAACTTGTAGTAGCTGTTGCGGATAGGTTTCATGTGACTTCGCATTTGTGACACCAAGGATACACGTTTGTCCGAAGCTGATGAAGCTCTATTGCTGTGTGCACTAGATACTGCTTTGGAGAATTTCCGCCAATGGACCCAGGTGGGCAAAAGAAACAAAATGCACTGATTCTGTTCAAAGCAGTGAACAGGCATTCCCCTGCTTGTACCTCTCTGGTCACTTCATCTCAGTGCCGTTGCGCATTCGTTACCGTACATTTTTTCTTACATGTTAGGTTTTTTGCTTTCAGAGGTTTGGAGACCCTAGTCAGCCACAGTGACAGGCTCCAGCAAGCTGGTGGGATGAATGCCGGGTCCTCAGCCAGTGCACTGAGTGTTAGATGCCTTGTCATAGCTGGCCGGAGGCAGAAATGTGCGAATGCCTGGATTCGAAGACGCGCGGCACTGCAAGAAAAAGCTAGATGGCTTTCCTCTGAGGCTCATGATAGTTTCAGCCATTTGGGAGGATGTTTCACTAGATGAGTTGATTATGGTTACAGAGATGACCGATGATTGTGTGAAATTGAAGTTTGTACCTCTAATGGAGAGCGTTCAAACTCGTTTCATCTTTCCGGGTGGACGAATCCTGCGAACCACAGTGAAGCCGTTGCTCCTGGGATTGGTATCTTCACGTGAAGTAGAGAGTGTGATGAAGGAGCCAGAAAAGATGCCTGATGGCTCTGTTGTAAGCGTTGGAGTTGGACTGCAGTCCCCTCTCCTTTTGGGCAAAATCCAACAGAGCGATGTTTTGAAAGCATTGGCCTCAGAGCCGCCCAGCAAGGGCAAAGTCCGTTCAGTGGATCATACCAGTGCCTGGCTTGCATTGGAGTCATCGTAGGTCCAGATTCTTAAATCATTTTCGGAGAAACGCCCCTGGAGCACCCAAGAAGTTCAAGATTGGAAGGCTTCCTTTTCAGCATGATGCATTCGATTGTGATGATGGATGATGATGGATTGATTTCAAGGCTTGCCGGAAGTGATATGAAACAATACTTTTCGCAGTTCTGGGAGTACCTGAGACATCTTTTGCCTGGCAGCCCTTCCGTTCATGACCAACCAACCGTCCTTGTGCTTGCTTTAGACTTGAGCCAGTAGCAACTAGAAGCTAATCCTATTATATCCTGTTAATAGTTTTAGTTGTGATCAAGATGAGGGGCTCAACATGGCCAGACATTGAGACGCTGAGTGCGTTGCAAATGGGTCATTACAAGCATTGCTTTCAGCTCTTGATGCTTTCTTCCAGCTCAGGTGGCTACAGCTTTGAACCACTTGAGGACAAGGAACCTTTCCAGAAGGGCAAGTGGAGAGTTCACATCGTCATTCTGAGCGAAGATACTGGCGGACTTCCTGCGTGGGCTTTGGAAATGGGTATCTTTTATGGAACTATTGAAACTTGGCACTGAAGTTTGCGCCAATTTGTTGCTTTAAGACTTCAACATACAATACACCGGCAGATTTGTTTGACCCTGGAACAACCACAGGATTGGTTTGCTGCGGCGAAGAAATATCTAAACAGGTTGTCAAATACTGAAATGCAGTGAAAATTCTATAAACAATTATAAACACATTTATATAATATTATATAATAATAATAATAACAATAATAATAAAATAATGATAATGATAATGATAATAATGATAGTAATGATCATAATCATAATACTAATGAAAATAATAAACAATAATAATAATGATAATAATTATAATATTAATAATAAAAAATTAACAATAATGATAATAATAATAATGATAATAATAATGATAATAATAATAATAATGAATAATAGTAATAATAAAAATGATAAATATAGTAATAACAATAATAATGATAATAGTAATAATAATAATAATAATAGTAATTATTATCGAAGGAAGTTTAGAAGCTAAACCTTCCGATAACATGGACAGATAGAAAAGCACAGCCAGGAAGGAAGTCAGAAGATGGAGAAAGCCAGAAGATGAGAAAGTCAGGAGAGAAGAGATGCAGGTGCTCGAAAAGGTAGGAAAGTCGCGAAATACTGTTTTTCTAATGTTTTGTGGCTCCGGAGGGTCGAAAAGTAGGCCCGCTAAAGCGGCGGGTGCGGCGACATCTGGGCAGATGAGAGATCAAAAATTGCACGCCGTTGTGGCGCGAAGCTCATTTTGAAGTAAAAAGCGTTAAAAACTGTGAGCTTCGGAGCATTTTTGGAAGTTGCGATGTGGAAAAAGTATACGGTATTGTGGTACGAATTACATTTGGAAATGAAAAGTGGTAAAATACATCATGTTCGGAGAACTTTTATATGTTGAGATGTTGTAAAAGCGTACGCCGTTGTGGCGCGAAGCATATTTGGAAGTTAAAAGCATTAAAAATTGTTACGTTCGGAGCACTCTTGGAAATTGAGATGTCGAAAAAGTGCACGGCGTTGTGGTGCGAAGCACATTTGGAAATGAAAATCGTAAAAAACTAAGGGTCTCGGAACACTTTTTGACGATTTGATGACGATTCGATGTCGAAAAAGTGCACGCCGTTGTGGTGCGAAATTTATTTTTATGTGAAAAGTGTTAAAAAATGAGGGTTTTGGATCGATTTTTGAAGTTTGGGTTTGACTATATTCCACAATTATATATATATATTTAAGTATAAATTAATTATAACTATAACCATAATTTTATTACTAATATAGCTATTACTATAACTACATTACCATTAAATTATTATTATAGTTACCACTATAAATATAAACATAACTATAACAACCACTATAATTACAATAATAACAACTACTACACTACAACAACAACTATAACTCTAATTTTAACTACATGATAGCTATAAATATAATACCTACAACAATTATAATTATAAGAACAATAATTATACCTATAATAACTATTATAACTACATTATATTATATTATATTATAATTACAACTACCTTATAACTCCTACTATAATTACGACGATAATAACCATTATAATTATAATTATAATAACTACAATAACTATAATTATAATTTTAACTATATGGTAAGCGGGTAATAAAACGCCGCTTATTTTTCTAACCATTGCGTATTTATCTTGTCTTGATTTTCCCAAGGTTTTCTGCATTTTGGTTATTATTATTTTTTTTAATATAGTAAAGAACTATTTATTTTATTTTTCTTGAATTTTATTACCAAATTTTTAGAAATTTTTGGTTTTGCAAATTTTACAGGATTCGAATTAAATTTTTATATATATTTCATGATATATATTTTATGCATCGATGAAAGGCGTCCAGATTTTATATAGGCATTGATTGATTAGTACGTTGATTTGAGGATGAAGAATTGATATTCTTTGATTTTTTAGTTTATGAGGAAAAAATAATTTAAATATTTTTTGTACCTTCGTTAATCGTAATTTTGATATATATTGAAACAAATAACAGCAGGGATGGTTCCATACGAATTACAAATATTAAGTAGGCCAGAGTCGAATTAATTAGTACAAGGGTTTTGGTCATGGTTTACTTGTCGTATTTCTGGTTTTGGAAGTGGAAGAAAAAATCTCATAATATAACATATGGAAGGAAATGGAAGAGAAAATATCCTAGCATAGCATGAGATATGATGGAAATGGAAGAGAAAGTATACCAGCGTAGCATGACATATATATGGAAATGGAAGAGAAAATATATTAGCCTTGCATGACGTATATATGGAAGCGCAAAAATATTTAGAAGTAGTGAGAGAATGTTATTAGCCCCCTCCCCTACCCCACCCCCCCAGCCTAGCCTAGCATGATGGGGAAATATAACCATATTTAGAAGCAGACGAGAAAACGTTATTAGCGCCCCCCGCCCCACCCCATCCCAGCCTACCCCACCCTACCCCAGACTAGCCGAACGCCTGAAAGTATAGAAAATATAGAAAAGCTGGCGGCGTTTTACAAGCCGCTAGCTAATTACATAATAACTATAACTACAACAAATATAATTATATTTATGATAACCATTACGATAATAATACATTAGACTGCACTATAATTTTAACTACAACACCTATAATTATAATTATAATACAATTACATTTATAACCACAATTACACCTATAACTATAACTACAACTACAAATTTATTGCATTATAACTACATTACGCTGCTTCTAACTATATATCGGTCTATTAGTGGCTTTACTTTGCTATATATTATTTATAATAACGAACCTTTTTTGTAGGTTTCTTATTTTTGAAATTTCCGTCACCGCCTTGTACGATACTATTGGTAATATATATATATATAAATAATTATCGTAGGGTTTTGCACACCGGCGATACCGTAAAACGGTTGTTATTCTTGCTTAGAATGTCGCTTGTTTGCATTTTTTATTCTGTAACCATCTGACTACATAATTTTTCTTATAGCGGCTAGGAATCATCAAACAAATTGTAATTGTACGGATTATCGGATCAAGAATCGCCATAAATCCCGATATTTTTGTTGCCGCCTTGGAAGCTAAAAACAACGGTATTTGCGAGGCTTTTTTGGGCCTTGGTAGCAAAAACCACGGTAGTAACAGAGACGGTACCTGGCAAAAACACTGGTATTGACGCAATTTTCAGCATATTGCAAAAATTTTCTTCTTTAAAATGGTTTTTGGCAGGCATCAAAAAAAAATGGCAAAGATTAGTTAAAATTACACCAATCGGATGTTTCAAACCCTTTCCGGCAGAGTACATTTTTAGTCGAAAAGAATGTTTTTGATCCCTGAAATACGGGGGAGGGTCGGTGGTGGGGCACGGGCTCCCTAGCAAGCTATGACTTGGTAGATCATGAATATATGGAAAGGGCACCGCCGGATTTTATAGCTTAAGCCTGGCAGCCGCCCACCGGCCAGGGAGGATAAGGGGGAAGGTGGAAAAGGGTGCGTGTTGAACGATTTTGATTAGGATAGGATGGTTGAAGATGAATAGTGACAACAATGCACAACAATCTTAAATTGTCCCTTGAATTCATTAGCTGTTTGCAGAAACCCGAGACCCGTTAGGGACGGAATCCGAAATACAAAATGAAAAAAATAATTCGGCGGGTCTTGATTATTAGCACTAAATATATAATTCATATAGGGAAAATATAGTATATTTTTAAAATATAATATATTATGAGGTTAATTGATTAATTAATCGATATAATATTCGTACGGTTAAAGATACATATATATATATATATGTATATATTTTATAAAAATAATTAATATTGGAAGATTAGGATCAAATAATTTTTAATATTAGGGTAATTTTAGGATATGAATATATGTTAGATATAATTTAATGATATTTCAATGATCTTTATTTATTTATATTTGAAATATTTGATTTGATGAATGCAAATTTTGGATATCGTGATCTTGGATAGGGAGATATATAAAATAATTATTAAAAAATTAAAGAAAAATAAATAAATATATATATTGAGAATAATATATTTATATATATATATATTTGTATAATTTTATTTCCAAGAATAAGATATAGAATAATCAATAAAAATAATATATATATATATTTTTTAATTTTTGGAAATTGATTTGATTTAAAATTATATTAAAAAAAATATAGCTATCTATCGTAATTGTATCTATAATTTCGAAATAAACCTATATATTAAAAATATAAGATAAGATATTTAAATATAAACCAATATATTAAGAAATATATATTTGAAAAGATAAATAAATTAGAAGAAATCTGACTAATTTTGATCATATTTAGATATATTAATTTAGATATAACAATAATAAAATCCGTTGGCTTGCTGGCATGATTCATGGATATTCTTATATTATATTCCTAGCTTAATTATGATTAGATTTAAGAAATATCTCTTCGATGGATTTATATTTTTGCTACCTCCTCCTCCCGCCCTCTATATTCTAGCTTAGAATCTATAATCTATAATTAAAGTAGCACTAGCAATAATAGTATTCGTAATGGTAGTGGTAGTGGTAGTGGTAGTGGTAGTAGTAGTAGTAGTAGTAGTGGAAGTGGTAGTGGTAGTAGTAGTAATAATAGTAAAAAATAAAATAAAAAAAAAAATGATAATAAAATAGCAGCAACAACAACAATCGGAGTAGTAGTAATAGTAGCAGCAGCAATAATAGTAGTAGTGATAGAAATAGTAATAGTAGTATTAGTAGTAGTAGTAGTAGTAGTAGTAATAGTAGTAGTAGTAGTAGTAGTAGTAGTAGTAGTAGAAGTAGTAGTAGGAGTAGTAGCGGTGGTAGTAGTAGTAGTGATAATAATAAAAATACTAATATTATTAGTAATATTAATATCAATATTAGCAATAAATATAATGTTAATTTTAATTTTCATTTCATCGCTAATATTAATATGACCTAAATTAGCTTAATTTTATTTTATTTTGATAATATTTATTATCTATATTGATTTTATCCTCCCCATCATCATCCTTATCATTATCATCCTCCTTATCCTCTTCTATATTTTTCTATCCTTCTTCCTCCTCCCTCTTCCGCATTTTCGCCACATTTTCTTACCTAAACTCGCTTATGGGACCATTTCCTACCTCTATTTTCTAATTCTATTTCGATAATATCAATAAATTTTTATATAATAATATATGTATATATTTTTTTTTTTCATACAGAAATTTTTATCAAAAAAATATATAAAAATATTTTTATACAAACACATTTTATACCAAAAAATCATACAAAAAAAATTCATATAAAGAAATTTATACACAAACGCCTTTAAACGATCATATAAAGAATTTTTTTATATAGAAAAAATATATATAAAGAAATTTTAGAACAAGAAAATTTTATATAATTATTTTTTTCTTAAATAAAATACAATATTTTTTGCAAATAATAAATTCCTTCGCAATATATCTTACAATTCCATAATTATCACCAAATAACCACAAATCAACTTAAATAATAAAATATAAGAAATATGAATATATTTATAAATAAAACATAAGATAAAAAAATATATAATTAGATTTATATATAATAATTTCAATAAATAAATATAATTTGAATAAATAAATATAAATCTCAAATGAAAAATTCAATAATTTATCAATAAATTTTAATAAATCAACAATTTTCAAAAAACTAATATAAAATATCAAAACAATTTTTTATCAATAATAAAATATAATGAATTAATTAAATAAAGAAAAAATAATGAAATCAATAAAATATTAATTTACAAACATCGTACTTAAATCATATCAGGCGGGAAAAATCACAACATCCCCATAGCACAATATCGATACAGAAAAATCATATCAAATCGTGGAAAATCCCATCAGGGAAGGAAAAATATCATGGCACAACCTATTTCATCTACAATAATACATATAATAAAAAGTAACCTAAACATTGCACATACCAGGGAAAATCATAAATATGATGCTTCCAAAATCAAAATTTATGATTTAAAAATAGCTATTTTCCATTTCGTAATACCGAAATCAAATCCTTTTGGTAACCTCAAATTAATCATCTATAAAAATATAATAATATCATGGCACAAAATATTTCAATTTACGCACAATATACCCCTAATTTAGCCCAAGGAACTACGCGCAGCGAAAACAATCCCAAGTATTTGTTGCCAAAAATAGCCCATTTCAGCAAAAATATAATAATAAATGGATATAGGGATATATGGCCCCCCCTGTTTCCTGCAGCCAAATCTATGGCTGCCGCGATGTTCATCAAGGTCGCAGGCAGCTCTCAAAAAATATATTATCCTATCCATCCGATCAATACGAAATAAAATAAAATATTTCATGCCGACCAGCCAGAAATATATATATTTCCTCTCCCTCCTAATACATCCCACCCGTACTATACCTCCCGCCAGCGCCAAATATGGCGACCGAAATTAATATCTTTTTTTTCGGTAAAATATTTGCACCAACGGCAACAACAGCAGAAGGATTCAAGCAATAGCAAGCAAGTAGCAAGAGGCAAGCAGCAGCAAGCAAGCAGGAAGCAAGCAACAAGCAAATAAGAAATAACAAATAATAGCAAGCAAGCAATAACGGGCAAGCAGCGGGCAAATAGCGAGCAAGCAACAAGTAAGCAACACAAAACAACGGACAAACAATAAGCAGGCAACGAGCAAACAACAAAAAACAAGTAGCAGCAAGTAAGCAATACAAATACCAAGCAATAACAAGCAACAAACAGCAAGCAATAACAAGCAAAAAACAATAAGGAAAAAAAAAGCGGACAAATAACAAACAGCAGGCAAATAGCAACAACCAAACAACAACAAGCATGCAGCAACGAGCAAGCAGCAAAAAACAAGTAACAGCAGGCAAACAGCAACAAGCAAGCAACAGCAAGCAAGCAACAACAGGCAAGCAACAGCAAGCAAGCAATAACAAGCAAATAGCAACAAAACGAATTCAGCAGCAAATAAACAACAACCAACATATCCCCTTCAAAGAATAATTAAATATATTTACTAAAAATTATTTTACCACAAAAAAAATCTTTTTCCAAACGCACGGCCCCAAACTAATAAAATCATATAATTCTTAGGGATCATAATAATATATATTTTTTTTTCAAATACCCAACCTCCTAATACGAATTTCTCAAATCAATATTTTTAACCCTAGCAATAATATGAATTATAAATATGTTTAATATCAAAATATATTATTTTTTATACAATATTTATAATCATATATTTAATAATTTTAATTTTAATTTTAATTAATTTCGTAGAAAAGATCAGCGCCATATTAACCACAAAAAAGCGGCGCCAGCCATCATCCCGAGCCGCTAGTACAAGCGGCACCGCATTTATGTCCATTGGACGAATTTTTACGTCATTGTCATCGCAGTAATCGCATTGTTGTGAGACAAATAACAAAAACGCCAATGCACCAAACAATGCGCCAGTCGCACGTAAACGTGCGTTTCATCCCACGCATTTCCACCTAGAAGCGCTCAGAAGGTGTCCTTTTGTTGCCACGCTTGCCAGCTCATTGCCAAAGATTGTTCATCTTACAAGTAACTTAGCAGCCATTGCGTAAGTTCATCTTACAAGTACCAATACATCCCCCTGCGTGAGTTCATCTTGTATCTTCAAGTAACTCAACATCCCTTGCGTAAGTTCATCTTACGAGTAATGTACCCTTCCCATGCGTAAGTTCATCTTAAAAGTAACGTGACATCCCCTGCGTAAGTTCATCTTGCAACCTCAACGGTATATGCGAAGAACGGAACCCCCCACCCTCCCCCAAACCCCCAAAAAACGTGACAGGGGTGGTGTAAAGTGCGCACGGAATGGACCTGCCTATGGCCTATGGGGGCAGCGAGCGAGTGCGCGCGCGTTTACATATGGCTGATCCAAAATATGGTCACAGCCACAAGACAATAGAAGACATATCAACGCTAGATTGCAAATTTCCAGTTGCCTCAGTGTCCGGCAATTTCGGCTTGGGCACGTGCTGTTTTGGGCAACTCAAGTTTCCTGCCTCGTGGCCGACCTATAGCCGAGCGGGACCAGGACTCAACTCATCAAAATCTCTAAACTTCAGATTGACAATCCGCAATTCACAGATTTGAAGGCCTCATATTCGATGTGGACGTGTCACAAGCAAATGAATATGTGAACAGACTATCCGCTACTTTTTGGGCGCCACTCCAACGGTAGGTTCAGCGCGGTTTGCAATTCCTATGAACGGAATTTGCTGACTTAAACCATGAACAATTCTCTCGAATGCTCATGCATCAGCCATCTTGACTTGGATCTTGCTACCAAAAAGTGATCCACAACATGTGCGGCGAAGCTCACTCCTTCACAAGTTCTGATGTGCGAGAGTTGAAAGCAAGGAGTATTCCCGACATGCCTACTATTAGCCTACTATGTTCTTCACTCTTTGGCCCAGCAGTCATAGCTTCTGGAAAGAACTATGCCGCAGTAAGGCAATATGGCCCTTGAAGTCATGCTGCAACAGACTCGCAGTCCAGCTCATTCGAGATGACGCCCTTGGAAACAGAATTGAAACTTACCTTGAACAAACAATCCATCTTATGTAAGATGTTCAAATCTTCCCACAATCCCTTTTCTAGATGAATACTTATGGGTTCGGTTCATCCATGTCTCCATCTAGGCTGGCCACGGTTTCAACTGCAGTTCGAAAATCAAGTGCCAGAAAATGTTGAGCACGGCGGTGAAAAGCACAACACCAATATTATCATATTATATCATATATCATCCCAAATCAGCTGAATGTAAAATTTCTGAGATGCTCTGAGCATTCTCCCACTTTTGGTTGGTTTTGCCTGTTCTGCAAACCACCGCGCCACCAGGCTTTAACTTTACCCTCAAGGCCCGGCCAAAACACGAGCTTTGAGCTGCTTCTATTTGGCACAATCGCACGGCGCTTAGCCACTGAATTAAATCACCCGCACAGAAAAAAGGCGGCGCTCACCGGCAACTCGCCTCAGAAACAAGATGAAACAAGGGCAAATGAATGCAAATGAGCTTCCACATGATTTCCTAGAGCTTCTGATGAGCTTCTGGAGGTTTGCGTGAGCAGACATAGCTGTCAGGGATGTGACCTTCCATCGACACCAACATCTGTTCGCACAAACCCTGTCTGTGTTTTCGGAGGCTCAAGCAGTTTGATCCACAAACGACATGCAATTCTTAGGGAACTCTCACCCAAACAATTGCTTCCAAGAGCCCTCAAAACTGCTGCGGCAGCGAAATCATCTTCAGTAAAGGTGCTTTCTAAGTGGCTTTGTAATCAATTGCAAAACGGGAATAGAAGACAAGGAGTAGACAAGGGTAGACAAGGTATTCGCGCAATGTCTCACATACTTTCATTTGTCCCAAATTGTGTCATTTTCCTTTTCCGAGAACTCAAAGCTTACGTAGGAGCTTACGTTTGCTTATGTTTTCCGAAGTTTTGCTTACGGCAAAACAATTTTCAAAGAATTAGCTTACGCATCTCTTACGTCAAAGCAATATTGGGGACGTGTAAGCAAAGGAACCACAATGGGCCAGGGGTCAGTGAATGCAACCTTCGCTTACGACTAGCTTACGGGATGCTTGCGCCGAGCTTGCGGCAAATTCCGATATCATAAAACAATACTGTTCATTCTGACCTGCTTTCCCTATATACAATGATGGCATCATCTTCAACATTCATAACATGCACCGAATGAGTCACACAACCTTATTTGAACCCACTTAGTGGACCATCGACAAAAGACTGCAAGAAGCTGAATATGTCAAGCTCAGTTTCCATTGGACAAAGCAATCTTGAATTTCAACAAGCTAGAGTTCTGCCTTTCGGGGAAAGTCAAGACACAGTTCCTTTGAAGTTGGAAGTTGGATCTCGATCTTGTGCTTGTTCAGACTGTCAATTTCCGCCGCGGTTTTCTGCTGATCATGATCTCTACTTTGCTGGTCATGGATGGATCTGTTTGGGCTCCTGTCTCAGCAAACTCTGCCCAGCAGTTCAGGTTCAGTTACTTGTTTCACAGTTGCAAAATGTTGCAAACAACAGATATAGATGTAGCCTGAACACGAACAAAAGAAGCGCCCTAGGTTTTTGCCACAGAGGTGATTGTGTTTCATTAAGTGGGGATGACAAAATCCTTTGCACAAAATGACAGTCTGATGGGGAGCAGCTGGCTTGAGCACGTGCTAAAAATGAAACTGCATAGCTCTGAAATTGAATTTGAATAGATGTAGTGACTGTTTCGATATCAGTTTCGTCATGCCATCTCGTCTCATTTGACTCAAGGCCCCAGCCGTCAGGCGAAGCGACAGGTTGGGAGCTGCTCGAGTCTGGGCATGACTGACGGATGTGAATGAAACACACTCTTGTCATATAGTATATGATATCATACTATGTAATCTGTATCTATGATGACTCCACACGACATGCAAACAGGCTTACAATCTGCTCAGCAAAAGTTTTTGTGCCTGAGAGCTAAGATGTTCTGTCAGCATCTGTCATACCTTCATGACTCATGTCTAGGTACTCTCAGGGTCATGAGCGAATGACATTCATACGCACAAGTCTTCCCTAATTTTTCACTGTTCAACTTCTCTTTGAGATTCCTCTGCAATTCCAAACAAGGCTTGCACCTGGTATCACCTGGTCAACTGCCTGCCACGGGACTTTGATATATTTCCGAAGCGACTGTATCAGTTGCATCTGACAAACGATGCTGCAAACGCTTGACCTTTTTCTTTAAAGATTTCACAGCGCAGCCTCTGTAGACTGCCCACAGAGTTTTGCCAACATTAGTAAGCGCGTGGTGACATTTTGTCAACATGCCCATCGAGCTGGGCTTCGTGCATTGGTTGTTCCATCTCGATGATACTGCATTCTGCATGTTGTGGAACTTCAGCGATTCAGCTACAAGGGGTCGCAGTATGTCACAGGCACCATGCTCATGGTGGCGCATGGGTCAAACTCGGTACTTCGATTTGGTTGGCATTTGGCTGATGCCTTGTTGATCTTCACCGTTGAAGGGTCTGCGGATGCAACATGACCGGAGCCCTACTGGAGCCCAAGTGTTCATCCTTCATGGCCAAAAAGTTCAAATTGTTCACCACATTGGCACATGGCACATCAGTCCAGTGTCAAGTTGTCCAGGTGATATCCACAGCCATTGGCCAGTGGTCTGATGGCCATCCACTTGATACCATCGATGGAAGTGGCTTCCCTGGCTCCTGGCAAGGAGGCTCTCAAAAGCAAACACATCATTTTTTCATCAGTAAAAAACATCTCAAGTATTGTCTAATTGTGGCTCAGTATACACCCACAAAGATCAATTGAGTCAACACTTAAACTACTTACGAGGATCACTTGAGTCAATAGTGAAACTTAAGACTCATAGTGACTCGTAGACCCATCCGACACCCAGCATGAGGACCACGGATCCTGTATCAAGTCAGACACTGTGGGAAGTTGAAGTCGCTGACATTGCTGGAAATCTGGACCTGGATTGGAACATGCCCTATGCACCCTGTGGATCTGTGATCTGTCTTCGTGTTGTCCGGCAGTGATACGTGTGACATCGGCACTGGACAGCACAATACTGGAACGTGTGTTAATTCTTATCTTCACCACTGATTTTTGAGCTTCAAAATCTTCGAAGAAAACAACTTCTGGATGTCCACTGAGCTCACAACTCAACCAAATGTAGTCAATACAACCATGAAAGCCTGCAGCACATCAATCTCTGCTCTGTTTGCGGTCCTTTCTTTTCAACCACAGCTCAGTTCATAACTAGACTATAGCATTCGATTAGTGTAGCCAGATTTTAGTCTGCAAGTGGGGTCATTCAAATGGCCCTGCACCAAGGAACCGTACTTCGAATTGGTGACAGTTTCATGAAGGTCTCTCTCTTTGGGCTCCATGTCCTGGAAGGTCGAACATTCCCTTTCTGTGCAAGTTGAATGCTTCGAATCCAATCCGTTTCCAAGGAAACATTCAACTCATTCGACATGACAATATATGAAAATGATACAATTTCATACAATTTCAATACCTTGCAGTCAATTCCGAGCCATCGCTCAGTGACGCTTCCCTTCGTCAGGTAAGCAAAGTGTTGTTGGATTGTTATGGATTGCTTACGTTCGTTTCATCCATTTCGGATGCCATTTGCTGGAAGTCCTCGTATGCAGATCGAAGATTCCAGCAGTGCTCAAGACCTGTATGGCGCCAAACATTTCTGAATAAGTGCAGCTGGAGTTTCCAAATGAACCTTGCACGGGTGGTCCTTAAAACAAACGGTGTGACAATGTGTAACGTGTATGCCCTGCTGCAGTAACAACTTTTTCAGATGTGGCAGTTTGGTTTTCTTCCACATTCACACATTGACGTTCACAACGCACCATGTAAAACTCGTCTATCAATTCTGTGGTGCGTTCGCCACTGACCACATGTAGCAATCACAGCTGAGCAACATCCTCCTCCATCACGCAAGAAATGCGCTGATGCCATGACCAAATCCTGCAGTTCACCGGCATACATCTTGTTAATGAAAAGAAAGACTGGAAAAGTGCAAGGATGTAGCTTCAAGAGAATAATCCGACGTAGACCTGTCTGTACATGAATGTACATATCTACACATGGACATACATACTCTAAAAGTTTGCAAAACATCCGCATTCATACTGTATATGGGAAATAGTTTATACGTAGCACACAATGTCACAGTACAGTATCATATTTTGCAAAACAACTGCGGAAATCTGCTTTTCAACATGAGTCTACATGGTAAGACATGGGGTCGTGTGAAAGGAGACAAGATTTGCTGTAGCAGGTCCTCATGCAACTCCTGCTCGCAACCTCATACAGTCCCAAGCTTTTGGAGAGCAAGGGTGATAATTAGTCTGCAAGATCAGTCCAAAATAGGTTTGATTTCCTGAACATGATTTGCGAACCCGTAGATGGAAATGCTCGATGCAATGTGATGCAAGCAAAATGTGTGTTTTGAGATGTTGTGATTTCATGTGATGTCATGCCTACTAAATCTATCCATGCTAGTCCTAGCACTACTGAGAATTCGGGGATAATCAAGGCTTTGTGGTCTTCTGATCTTATATGATGTCGTATCAACTATTTACGTTCTGAACTCCCTCAAAATTGTACATATATAATATATTCGATACACAGATATACAGCATGTGATGACTGACATACCACGCGCCTTAGGGGAAACATCATGTGACATCATCATGCAACCATATGCACCTGCTTAGTCCCTGCAGTATCCAAGGAACGAATGCCTTCGTGTCGCATTGTCTTCTCCACCAGCTTGACCAGGTTATCCACCTCGTTGGTGGGTCAATTGCTCAACATTTTTTCACGATTTTTGTCATCACCCTGGTCTGTCACTGAACAAACCATATGAATCCATATGATACATATGAGACCCTAGGGGCTGATTTGTTTGTCTCACTGCAGTAAGTAGTAACATGTTACACCCGAACTTTACACCAATGCATGCAGCCGCTGAATACCTATTTGGGATTGCCTTCTCTGAGAGTTCTCTCAATCCAATTCTGTGTTGCACAGGCCTGCAGGCGTGCTCGTGCCGAAGCACTTCCCTGATCACGGGAAAACCAGTAGATTTGTCCGCACATGGTACCTTGGCTGCTCCTAGCTCAAAATGACATCGGTTGGAATCCATTCAAATGAAGAGTCCTAGGCTACAGTCAGCATATGCTCCTGATTGTTTTTAAATCGTGCTAAAATCATATGGACGTGACTTGGCAGCTTGGCTCAGTGTCACATTGTCTTGCAAAGGTTGGCTGACTAAATTAAACAGCCCCGGTGCATGTGTAGAGCGGTATTCCACTCTCAGGGGCCCCAAACGCCCTTGCACGATCTTGTTCCTGCACAGAGCGGCGTTGCAAACGCTGAGGGCACTTTCCAAGCGCAAAGCTGTCAGAGAAACTCTGCAACAAACCATCTGGGACTTTGCAATGCCACTTTCAACATCTTTCTACATGCTTGCTGCTCAGATATCTCCGTCAAACTTCAAGACTTGTCTCCTGCTCATTGTCTGCTAAAGGAATGACTCGGCCTCAGAAAGGCACAAGAAGCACCTAGAACGAGTGCTGATTTTGCATGTCTGGCTTTGTTGTCTGTGGGTGTCTTTGGGACCATGTGTGCTGTGAACGTTGTACCATGACACCCCTCAAACCCCCTCCTTCTGCGGGTATATGTTGTCACAAGATGTCACAAGCATATCTATCATTCCAAGGAGGACCGCGTGCCAGTACATGCGGAACTCCGAGAAAAGAGCAAACGGAGATGAAAAGATACCATTTTTGTAGGCAGGGTGCCAGGTGCAATGTCAAGACGAATAACACATCATGTAGCATCTAAACGTGGACAAAAACTATCCAAATGGGACCACCTACCACACAGCATCAAATGTTTCCGTGTGTTCAAGGAAGGCCACCATTTTCCCAACCCCTCACTCCCAACCGCTCTCCTCCTATTGTAGAATCACATCTGCATCTGGTTTCAATCACTCCATGTCACTTCCATTCCCATGAGCAAAATCTTTGCGGATACATACGAGTACAGTAAAGTGCATGGCGGGCTTAGGGTGCGCGTTCAACTCAATGCCATGCTTTTGACCACCCTCTAAAAGGCAGTTCGAAGTTCGACTTATGTGGTCCACAATAGAAACAAACCATATAACCATCTGATAGTATACATAATTCACATCTTCAAAGTTTCTGCAAATACTCCTACATCTCCCACCTGTCGAAGTGCTCGAGCCCCTGGCCGTTGCATTTCACGCAGCGAGTGTAGAAGCGCTCCGGGGATAAATCCACGGCAAGATCCTCGGCATATCACAGAGAGAGTAAAGCAGGGCAAAGCCTACAATGCCCACTCTAAGCTTCCAGTGCTTTCAGGGTCAGAAAGGCATAGTCGGTTCAGACTTTGACTCATACGAACTCATTTGTCACTTGAAATACTTGGGTACTCTTGGATGCTATGCTGAGATGCCTATTGCTTCACTAATCTCCACCAAGCTTCAATGCACAGCTTGGCCAGTGACATCTCAAACTGTCTTGCATCGATGAAGTAAGCCAACGAAGCATCAGCACGATTGACAAGCCTTCCCACAGCACAATGGTGGTTTTGACTCTTCTGGCTCTAAACCACACATCTCTTGAGATCCTGATGCCACAGCAAAGAAAGTTTGCCTTTTCCCAGTACATCTCTAAACCTGATATACCTTTTGCATCCTTTTGCTCTGTGTTCGGGATTTTTCCATTGGCATCCAATGGCCATCATCAAATGTCAATGAAGAAGTTTGAATTGGATGGCAGTTTGGATGGCCATTACTTTGGATATCTTTGGATCATCTTTGGATCAAGTCCGGGCACAGCTGCCTCTTTGATGCAGAAACCAAAACGCGGGCTTCCCTTGCAGCTCTGCTGACCAGAGGAACTTTGGCCTAACAACAGCGACCAGAAGCTGCATCGAGGTACCGAAGGAATCAAGAAGACTCCTCCTGAGACTCAAATATTGGGACTATATCTATTCCATAGTCTGCAAATAGTCTACACATAGTCTGCAATGCTGAAAACCTTGTTGGAAAACGTGAGGAATAAGGAGGAATAGAAAGACAAAAGAAGACATAAAAAGTTCAGTAAAACAAGAACGGGGAGAAAAAGTGAGATCAATTGAGACAATGACTAAATGATGCCCTGTACATCCCTTTACCAAGACATCTAGACATGTCACGTATGTCACCATCTTGCAGTCTCCCTGTCTTTTCTGCCCTTTCCTGCCAAGGGACTGTCCGTAAGCCTTGCGACGCTTCGGGTCGTTGCTCTCGTTCCTCCCCACTTTCCACTGAAACATCCAGGCCTCCCAGGGAATCCGAGGGACATGTGCAGCTAACACGGCTAACACGTCGACCGACACCTGGCGTACCAAACAACAAGAATGGGAGGATAATGCGGAAAGGAGATACACAATGGATATGCGGCATCTTATTCTTGCATGAACAGAATCAAGCTTGATACATCTTGATACAGATAATTCACCACTCTACAATGAGTGCACGACTAATTCAGAGGCTGCCTAGCAAGCGCAGGGGCTTTGCTGCTTTGGAGATGTCGCGGTCAACTAAGAATCGCTCCACCTGATTTGTACAGAAAGGATTTTGGTAGCCACCGTCATGAGTAGGTCATAATTGGAATAGTAAGATAAAAGATGATATAACATGATATAACTCAATATATAACCGGCACTTTAGTTGCAAATGATCTCTCTCCGTTTGTGCACAAAACGTATGTGTGCGGCTTGATGCCTTTTCAGCTGCATTTGCAATTCAACATCAATGGGCAAGGCTTTTGGATCAACATTGCTGATCAGCATGGATCACCACTCGTGACAGGAGACGTTTCTGAACTTTCTTGGAACTTCCAAACGTCCCGTCTGCAAGAGCTTGTAGCCACTGCCCCAAGGCAACATGTTGAGATCTCCACCTTAGCCAACACAAAGCTTCTTACAATCTGACCTGAATCTCTGGACTCTTCAGTAGTGCTGCTCGAACCTATGGTCGTGCAAGCATTGATATCCTGCTGTTATTGTCTGCCTTGTCCATGGTTTTTCCATTACTCCAGGGAGAACAAACATTCAGATTGGCCCCTGTTTGGAGAACTGAAGACAGCAGGTACATGGCAGTGCCATGCAAGTAACAAGAGCAACACCGCCACCTGCAAGACAAAATAGACTGAAAGGAACAGTTAGCATTGTAGCAGGAAACAGAAATTAGCAACAATGTCACAGGCAATCACACTCGGCATTAAAAAAATCCCTGAGGAACATCAATCCCAGCCACAGTGGCCAACGACTTTTGTTTGGTCTGAATCTGGCAATGCAGCAGAGAGACAGAGTGCCAAAGGCTTATGGCTTCCGAAGTGACTTGCTGCAGACTCCAGCAACACCTGCAACCTGGGATTTTGAAACACATCAGACATCATCAGACCAACAAGTTTGAGGCCTTCTATATAAATCTTCTAAAGCTACCAAAGAAGCAGAGAAGCCATCCGATGTCCATGTTGCAAAATCATGGTAGACGTGTTGGTTGCAGCCCCTCTTCATCTCTTCTTCAATTTCTTTTTTCTTCAGACGACAAATCACAATTTGC
Organism: Symbiodinium sp. clade C Y103; assembly: GCA_003297045.1. Taxonomy (NCBI): domain Eukaryota; class Dinophyceae; order Suessiales; family Symbiodiniaceae; genus Cladocopium; species Cladocopium sp. clade C. The sequence goes on from BGPT01000423.1 coordinate 25,835, forward strand.
AATATTTCGCAACCAGGCCACTGCCACAGTCTGACATCCTCATGTTCGCTTCCCCAATAAAGGTGTGTGGTAGCAAGCAGGAAGCTTTTCCCTTCGAAATCCTTGGTTTTCGATGTGCAAAGAGTGCAAGGAGTGCAAGGCAATTTCAAAATGTCGCTCTTTCTTGTTCGAACTACTGTTGGTGCATCTTTTTGAGGCCCGATTCATCCCTCCGTTGCATCCAAGACTCCAATTCCACCACAAGTGCCTGACTCACATGTGCAGCTGTGTGCTGGCTAGACGAAAAACTAGTGACAGCCACGTGCTGATCCAAAGACGAGCTGCAACATTTTTTCTTGCAAATCTCGCAAACCTTAGGCCATGAGCATCAATGACTTTAGGAAAGAGGCGGCCATCTGCCGTCCATCCGAACCCCTGCAAACACATGAGTTTTTTCTATTCATGGTCAAGCCAGCAAAAGTGTCTCTGAGACAAACACACGCTGTGTGGCACTTTCTGCAAAGCCAAGCAATCATCAAAATTCAGAATCATCTTGTCCTTGCACCTTGAGGCAAAATGGATATGATATCAATACAATGTTTGAACCAGATGCATTGTCCTAATTCATGCTGATGCTTGCGACCTTCCAAAAGAGACTGGACATGACTTACTGAAATCTATGCAACTCCATGCAACTCCAGAACTTCAATAGATGCAAGCATTTGAATGGAAAAATAGTGGGATAAGAAACATGGAACAGGTGAAGGAATGTGAACAATCTCAAGTCTGGTACCTGCAAGTTCTCCAAGACATGGCCCTGCCTCAACTTTGGAACCCAACCAATCAGACAACCGTCGGCACGCCCAGGGCGCTGTGCAAAGGCCATGTCATACCCAAGGCCTGTGGCTTCGACTCGTCCAGGTTTTTCAATGCGTCCGGAATGGGTTTTGGATTGGTTTCGATTGGCATAGTAAAGCGTAGTACGGCATAGTGCTGTGTGACAACAAAACGTATGACACAAATGTGCAGAATACAAAGATACAAACGGCACATACTGACGGACTTCTGTGAGGCTAAGGTGCTGAAACGTGATTTTGATATATATATATATATGTATGGTTTGTTCATGTTGGTTTGTACTTTGCAGATCGAATCCACTGGATGCCACTGGTAGCTTCGTTCTAGAAGCACATCAATCCATGGCACCTTGCAAATGAGCCTGCCACTGGTCTGCATCTTCTACCTCCTGCATACTAAACAGATTTGGCGATGCAAAATGTTCTGCAATTCAGAAGCATATCCCACCAAACTGAATGGGTTCCACCAACGAACGATCCTGAAGGCAAATGGCATCTGCCTCCAGATCTGAGAGCACTCGGTTCCTTAGCACAGTGCAACATTGGAATTGCATCAAGTGCATTTGGAGGTTTCCTAGAATAGGGGTAACCCCAAATCATCCAAAATTAGACCAATTTCGTATTGAAACCCATGGTTTTGGGGATTCCCTTATTTCAGAAACCCAGATTTAGTAGCTAACTACCGTTCTATTGCCTCACAAGGTCATCTTACAACTGTCTGACCTGGGGCAGAGCACCTGGGCAGTATAGATCAACAACTGAATTTTCATCTAATTTGCATGGGCAATAATTGGATGAAATCAGATTGAATTCAATAAGCAAGATGACAATATAACATAATATAACAATTTTTCATTCAATTGCCTGTTTGCTATTGAAATAGGTTGTCCGATGCAAAGGGACACCTTGAAGCTAAGACACAGGAGCGGCTGGCGATGTGAGGTCCGCAAGTATTCCTCAGTTTAACACAAATATTGTCGTCCTGGACTTGTCCACATTGTCATGTTGCAGCTTTTCAAAGACACCACTAAGGTTGGCAGTCAAAGTCTCTGGTTTCACGTCCGGAAAAGACTTGTGCAAGGCATAGCTAGGGGCCAGGACCTTACTGCCAGCAGAAAGCATCATGACACCCCTTCTTGGTGGCTTCAAGAAAGGCTCTCGTCATGCCCTTTTGGAACCTGGGGTTCTTTGTGCCTCCCTTGCTTGTGTAAGTATGCATAACTAGGCCACGGGCTTAATTTTTATCAAAAAAACATCACCTCGCATCGTGTACTCTTCTTTAGTCCGTGGCAACTTTCACGAAGGAAACGTTTCCAAAGTGCCTCAAGGCACGTTCCAAGTGCACAATCGTAGCCTTTGTTTCAAGCCCCCCGGAGATGTCGGTTGAAACTCCAGCGGCACAGGCCTGAGATCTGAAAGGAAACCCGTTCGGAGATTCTACGGCATTGCCTACATCTGACTGTAGGAATCTGAGGAGTTCATGATCTGGTATGGTGTGGTAATGCATAGTAGCAAATGGTGGACGCATTCATGGAGTTCAACCTGTCCTGATCTGATAGAAAATGCATAACTATGGCCGATTATGGCAAAATAATACTTACTGTACAGTATGAGAACCATGCCTCTCCTCGATTAATTTCGCTAGTACCAACTACCTTTCTCTCCAAGCGACGGCGTTGGCTCTGGCCCAAAGCGGATCTTCCGGAGGAACAAGGGCGGGTCGTCTGTCCAGGATTGCGACCACATGTTTCGGCATGGAAGTGACTTGTTTGGTCACTAATTCGGTAAAGCAACTCTGGTAGAATTGTTGTAATATCCCTGTGCTATATTATATATATGTATATATATACACACTTGATCAGAGATATTATTCAGACAACATAATGGGATGGCCCAAAGGCAGCATGGCAGCACTCAGAAGAGCCACCGCACCTAAGGAATCGCCAAGCCCCAAGAAACGCAAGCTGCTGGGTTCCATAGCCCCATGGCAGCACTTTGTTTGTGGGGATATGAGAGGCTGGCCAACGGCCAAAAGGGACCAGAGCTGTCATCTTTGTGTTTGTCAGACTCCATGTGCAATCAAGGTCATCAAACAAGACTAGAATATGCAGTAATGTATGCAATGGTGATGAATGAACAAATCAGGTGTCGTAGCTATGCCTGTCCTTGATTCCAAAGCTTGGAATTCGCGATGTGGTCAACATGAATGAGCCAGGTACACAGCATCGTTTGGCTGCTTCAATTTTTACTTGCACCTCAAGTTGCAAAATCACTTGGTTTTCTCTCTTGTCTCTGATCAGCCAGTCCCTCTTGCGTTTTGAATTGTTTTGAAGTCATCTTCAACTGTCGTTGTCTTCCTAAGGGAGCAAAAACATGCAAGACCTAGTTTTGTTTGGGACAAGCGGAGCAACTGACAGGATGGATCAATGCCTCTGTCCATCAGGATACGGCGCAGCACCTGTGAAATGCAAGACAAGTAATTTGGATGCTTGCAATGATGCAAGGATGAAATCCCTTGATTCATCCTCTTCTCTTGTCATCAAATCTTATTAGCACCAACAGCAACTCATGGTCAACGCTGCTACAAGATGTTACAAGTATCAGCTTCAAACTGGGACCCTGAGGTGAAGGCAGCTCAGGTTTGACCACTGCATCCGAAAGGTGGCGAACGATTGGATGCACTCCATTGACTCCTCGATCTGCGTTGTGACATGTGTCCATGTGCGCCCCTCACATGTGTTTGCAATTGGGCATAATTGGGCAATGGTCTTGCAAGGTGCATTCCAACAAATAGCGAACAGACTCATCATCTCATCCCAGCCCATCCTTGGCCACCAGTGTAAGTCGCCACAGTCGACTCGGTGGTTGTACCTCTTTGCTTCTCTTGAGGCACTTTCTCATCCACGGCAATACGTTCCCTGCTGTTTTCTTTCGTATAGCCAGGCTCGATAGCATGCTTGCCTCCACGGAACTCAGGTAAATTCGGGTACACTGGATGCTGCAAATACTCAGTCTGGCACTCAGAAACTCCCATCAAAAGCAATCTGGCACAATTCCAAGCACGAGCCAGCCAGGATCAACTAGGCTAAACTCCGCTTGTCATGGATTGTCCAATAGGATCAATAAGCCAATCTTACAGCCACCATACATCGGGAGGTGACGTGCCTTTGAGTTGTGATTTGGCGCTTTGTGCACTGCCATCGTCGCTGCGCTTGCTTCCATTTCTGAGATGAAGATCAATGACCTGCCAGAGTTCAGGACATTCTCTGGGTATCTCTGCCTTATCACCAGGTGCAGTAGCTCACTGTGGAAATACGAACCTTGTATCACTGCTTCAACATCATTTAGATGCAACTTGATAGTTGATGTTCATTATTGTGAATCAATAGTCTCTGAAATTGGTCTTCAATGTCTTTGGCAGTTGTCAACGGTTGTATGCACTCTTGTTTTCTCCGACGGGTTTCCTTCCATGCCTGGGTTGCAAGTTCTTGGTGATCCTGTCGACTCTCGAGAGGATCGCCCCCTGTTCACACAATTTTGTGCTCTTGAGATCCCAAGAACTGATACAATATGATATGATACAATATGATATGACACAATTTGATATAATATATCATAATAAGATACATTGGAGAACCTTGGTTTGCTGCTTCTGCATTCTCATTGAAAGTTTCGGGCAAGAAAGATCCATCTTGCTGACCCCCTCGCTAAGGCTTCTTACGAAGGTAGGATTTGAACTCTTCGAAGCTGATTCGGTTGTCCTCCATGTCGGATCGGCCAAGGCTTTGAGACATGAAATCAATCCAAGTGCTTCATGCCTTCAAGATGCACCACAGTCCAATGCAATAGGCAGCGGCATTTTGCTGCCGTTCAAAAAATATGCCACTGACAGAAAAAGGCTCAGGCTACGCTTTCAATTTGCGAAGCAACATCAAATTTTCAACGGATAATAGGACTTATTGAATTTATTGCACCCTTCTCAATTGGAGCAAACAAAACCACCCACCAACACTCCCTGCGGGAGGTTTCTCGTCCTTTAAAAGGTCAGCCTCTTCGAGGAGCTTCTCCACTTGCTCACCTTCAAAGGTCTCCCCAAGGACCTATGCAATCGGGATGAAAGTGTGTGAAAGGATCATAAAGGAGACATGAGAAAATCCAGAGTCATCCAAAGTCCCGAAATGTCCCAGACTATGCTCACAAATGAAACTGCCGCAGTATGGGGAAAAAGCCAGTAGAAAACTGTCGACCCCTCAAGTTGTCTGGGACTAGATGGCGAAGTCTGCGATTGAATATGGCAAACGCTGTTTCACTTTCACAAACTACAAGTAGAGGGCTTTCTCTTGGGGCAACACAAAGAAACTGTTGCTTTAAGGTTGTAGACTCGGACTTGTAATGTCAGTTTATGTCAATTTGTGTTTGTTTTTGGTCTTTAACCTGTCCGATCCTGTCGGTCACAGTTTTATTGGGTAACTAAAACGTTTTATTGGGTAACCAAAACGTGTTATTGAGTAACTAAAAAGTATTATTCGGTAACCAAAACGTGTTATTGGGTAACNGGTAACTAAAACGTTTTATTGGGTAACCAAAACGTGTTATTGAGTAACTAAAAAGTATTATTCGGTAACCAAAACGTGTTATTGGGTAACCATGTGATTCGGGAACTAAAACGTGTTATTTGGAAACCATGAAACGTAGATTCGGTAACTAAAAGGTATTATTTAGTAACCATGTTATTTGATAACTATGAACTCTTATTTGGTAACTAAGACGTCTTATTTGGAAACCATATTCTTTGGTAACTNTAACCATGTTATTTGATAACTATGAACTCTTATTTGGTAACTAAGACGTCTTATTTGGAAACCATATTCTTTGGTAACTATGACGTGTTATTTAGAAACAATGAAACACTGATTCAGTAACCAAACAAAATATTCGGTAACCAATATAGAAAGCGGGGAATTAAAAATTACTTAGGATCGTGAGAAGAACTCTATGCAAGGGGAGGCTGCGAATTGAGGAATACTATTTCATGTAAGGCTTTGGGGGGGGGAAGTTTTAAAAATGATTTGGGACCGTTACAAAAACTCTATGTAAGGGGAGGCTTCTGAATCGATGAATACTATTGCATCTAGGGCTTTCGGGGGGGAATTAAAAGAATGACTTGGGATCGTGACAAGAACTCTATGTAATGGGAGGCTTCTGAATTGACGAGTGCTANCATCTAGGGCTTTCGGGGGGGAATTAAAAGAATGACTTGGGATCGTGACAAGAACTCTATGTAATGGGAGGCTTCTGAATTGACGAGTGCTATTGCATGTAGGCTTGGGAGGGGGGGGGGAGCTTAAAAATGATTCAGAATCGTAACAAAAACACTATGTAAGGGGAGGCTGCGAATTGAGGAATACTATTTCATGTAAGGCTTTGGGGGGGGGGAAGTTTTAAAAATGACTTGGGACCGTTACAAAAACTCTATGTAAGGGGAGGCTTCTGAATCGATGAACACTATTGCATCTAGGGCTTTCNGAATGACTTGGGATCGTGACAAGAACTCTATGTAATGGGAGGCTTCTGAATTGACGAGTGCTATTGCATGCACGGCTTTAGGGGGGGAATTTAAAAAAAATACTTAGGATCGTGACAAGAACTCTATATAAGGGTAGGCTTCTGAATTGAGGAATACTCTTGCATTTAGGGCTTTGGGGGGAGCATTTTTGAAAATGCCTTAGGATCGCTGAAAGAACTCCATGTAAGAGCAGGCTGTGAATTGAGGAATACTCTTGCATTTAGGGCTTTGGGGGGGGGAATTAAAAAATGACTTAGGATCGTGAGAAGAACTCTATGTAATGGGAGANAGGGGGGGGGAATTTAAAAAAAATACTTAGGATCGTGAGAAGAACTCTATGTAAGGGCAGGCTGTGAATTGAGGAATACTCTTGCATTTAGGGCTTTGGAGGGGGGGGAAATTAAAAAATGACTTGGGATCGTGACAAGAACTCTATGTAATGGGAGGCTTCTGAATTGAGGAGTGCTATTGCATGGAGGGCTTTAGGGGGGGAATTAAAACAATTAGTTAGGATCGTGAGAAGAACTCTATATAAGGATAGGCTTCTGAATTGAGGAATGCTATTGCATGTAGGCTTTGGGGGGGGAAGGCCTAAAAATGATTCAGAATCGTAACAAAAACTCTATGTAAGGGGAGGCTGCGAATTGAGGAATACTATTTCATGGAAGGATTTGGGGGGGGGGGAAGTTTTAAAAATGACTTGGGACCGTTACAAAAACTCTATGTAAGGGGAGGCTTCTGAATCGATGAACACTATTGCATCTAGGGCTTTCNGGGGGGGGGGAAGTTTTAAAAATGACTTGGGACCGTTACAAAAACTCTATGTAAGGGGAGGCTTCTGAATCGATGAACACTATTGCATCTAGGGCTTTCGGGGGGGAATTAAAAGAATGACTTGGGATCGTGACAAGAACTCTATGTAATGGGAGGCTTCTGAATTGACGAGTGCTA
>BGPT01000423.1:34347-90334 GCA_003297045.1 Symbiodinium sp. clade C Y103
GTCGGAGAGTTTTAGTTACCAAGCATCTGAAAATCGTAGTTACCAAATCGGAGAATGGTAGTTACCAAATCGGGGAATCTCAGTTCCCAAAACATAGTTGCCAAATCGGAGATTCTTGGTTACCAAATCGCGGAGATTTGGTTTCCAAATCGGGGATTTTTAGTTACTGAATCGTAGTTACCAAATCGGGGAAACGTAGTTACTGAAGCAGAGATTCTTAGTTTCCCAACCGTAGTTTCCAAACCGTAGTTTCCAAACCGTAGTTTCCAAATCGTAGTTTCCAAATCGCGGATAGTTATCCAATCGGTCTTCCATCGATCCGGTCCGGCAACGTGTTGTGGTTTCCGCACGTCTCGGAGGTTTGAGGCAGTGATGTAGCCAGAGCCTCAGCATTACGAAGGTAGACTTCTGGTCGAATAGAGGGTAAGAGGGTAATCTGGGAAATGTTGATCAATGAGGTTGAATGCTTCAACAGACTGATACAGCCACTGTTTCGCTTGCCTGCTCAACAGAATAACATCGAATTGAACGGCATAGAACGGCATAGAGATATACCGGTATACGTGAAGCATGTTCTGGGAACACCACTGTCCACGTCAAACTTCTTGAAGGTTGCCTGTGAAGTCCGAGGAAGTGGAAGGTCCAAGGTCCAAGGTCCAAAAACCAGGTCTCAGCTATCGGTCAAGGTCCCTTCGTCTCACTGGTTGCGACTTAGCCATGGCATGCCATGGCAATCCGAAGGCCTGAAGAAGATGATCATGAATCGAAATACGGGTATTGACCTCAAACTCGAAGGGAATCAGAAGCGTTCAATTGAATGCGCCAGAATCAGATCAACTTCTCGGCTTGGAATATCTTGGAATATGCAAACCAGAGAGCTTCGGATGTTACCATTGAACTCCTTAGAGCAGGACCATAGCCGCCAAAAAGTCAGAGTAGTGGATCTCCTGGTCCGTGTGACCGCAGCAACACAACATAAATGCAGCAAAAGGAACATCCCGGAACTGTCTTCACTCTTCATTAAAGTCAAGGCGAACGCCAGTCGACACATGTCGACACATCGTCAAGCCCTCAATGACTTTCCTCGTCATGGTTGGAGTCCAGTGCATCAAAGATCTGAAGGGTCTCCTGCGACAAAAAGCAATACCGGCACACGAGCTTGCGAACACAAAAGCCTTCATCGTGGAGCAGAGTTTGGGATGCCAATATGGCGGTCGAGAGGGGTCACAGAAACAAACCTGGTATCACCTGATATTTATTCAAACATTTTGACTCATTTTGATATTACATGATACTAGTATCACTACATAATATACGCGAGACATGATGAGACACCCTAGTCCCTCAAATGGCATCTTTCTTGCTGCATGGGTCAATGCCAGGAACTCGATGAGCCCCTGAAAGCTGCGGTACCTCGTTGGAAATGTCAAACTGCTGTGTCAACACCTGTCGAAGCGTGCACAAAGTTCCGTTTCCAGCACGTTGAACATCGAAGAAGGAATGCACTGTGCCAACAACGCAACAGCAAAAAATATATAAGATTATATAAGGACTAGGCCTACTGAAATCCTTGAAACTTTCGTGATTCTTCTCATGTTTTTTGGTGTAAGCCATCAGAGGGTGCAGCAGGTACTTAGCATTGATTCGTTTACACATGGGTTGTTCAATTAAAGGCAGGATCCGGATCTTCTTTTGGATGGCTGACAGCTGAGGTAAAGGTTCTGGAAAAGTACACGTCCGAAGCCTGTTTCAGGTCTCCGAGCTTGATGGTGCCTTGCCTCAAGCAAACACCAGAGGCCGCTGGCGCCCTCTAGTGCTGTTTTGCTTCCAAACATACTATGGGCTACAGAACGAACCATTGCTCTGAAAAACAGTGCATCACTGACACGCTGGAATCTGCTAGATTCGACCAACCAAGGTGAGCAAACGGGTTGATCAACCCCATGATGTTCGGTGCTGCATTGCCAAGTATGAAGTCTGACAGAAGAAAAATGCAACACAGTTTCACCTTTTTCGGCAAAAACGGGTCCCCAGCTGTGATCTGTCGAGAGCAATGAAATGCTTTCTCACCTGCGCCATCCGCACCGCAAGCATCGACAAATCGACGTATCCAACGCATGCCAAAATCCACCATATTCCCACCGCGTGTTTCCATCTTCAAAACAACGGTTTCAACATGTTTCAATTCCAGATATTTGGGAACAAATTCAGACTTTTGGCCATCCAATGCGGAGGAGGAAAAGCAACCCACCCGCCTGCGCTCGATCATCATTACTCAGAGACCATGCCATCATCTCCAAACAACACCTCCGGAACCTTAGATTCAGAGAAATAAGCATCCTGGAAACTGGAATCGGATGGACCTGAGTCAGGTACAATCAGCCCAAAATGCTTTGATACGGCGGCTCGGGGTGTAATACGATATGAATCGATATGAGGATATATGAGGTGTTGTTCTCAGGGATGGAAGCTATATCTGATGCCAAGGCTGAGATAAGCTGAGGGGCTTTGAGACTTTTCCAAACTGACGAAGCGCCTCCACCTGGCACTGGGGCCCATGAGGGCCCTCATCCACAGCACAATCGAGAAATCGAGACTGAATGAGACTGAATGAGGCTGACATTCTTGATTTCTCGATTGAACTCATCTGGGAACTCTATCACTTTCTCTGATTCCACGCCACCACTCACGCTGCCACCACCATCATCACCATCATCATGGTCATGAGCCATGATCGGCATGATATGCATGATTCATGATAGTCAAAATGCTTAAGTCACGCTCTGCTTGAGTCGATTTCAGCCGTGTTTCTGATGTTCAATTGTGGCACTTTTGCAGAGAACTTTCCATTGACCAAATTGAAACGCCGCTGTTAAAAAAACATGCATGTCCAGTTCTAGAATGTTCTAGACTGCTGAAGGAAATGTCCAAGAATCTCAGAAATGTCCACACAAGTGGAGAACCATGGAGAATCAAGAGTCTAGAGCTGCCTAAAGCTGTTTGGCCAAGAAATGCCAGATGCACGACACCCTTGTCCACGTTCAGGTCATCATTTTCACGCCTCAGGATGATACTGTCCAGTGACACGGGTGCGCACTTGGAATTCCACAAAGTCACAAATCACAATCTCTCCGAATCCCTGGCGTTGCTGTGTGGCGGGCCTGTGCAGAATCCATGAATGTTGAAGGGCTTGTGCTGCTGTAAGCCTTTTGTAAGGATCGACCTCAATTCTGCTATCAGCTGACCGCATATGAATCAAAACTCTGCGATGGAAAATTCACAAGTGGTCACAATGTGTGAGAAACAAAGAGGAAAGATGAGGAGACCCCCATAAGCTTATCAACCTGCAGCTTGAGATGGATATTGATGTAGTCTTCGTGACACGTTTCATTGACCGTTCGGCAGAGAGCTGTGCACACTCCAATCTTCCTCAAAGTACCGTGAGTGAGTAGCAACCACCAGAGATATGCAAATGCAAACGTGTGATGCATGCACCAGCATGCACATTTTCGCTTCCAGCTTCAACATGCCTAAAATCCCCAGCTCAATTCTGCACCTCAAGCATAGCTTTCACGAACCTCAGATCTACAGTCCATGTCTGAGAGTCTAAGATACTGTGCTAAGACTTTCCTGCAAATACTGGAATGGATAGTGACTAATATAAAAGCATTGTGAAGGAATAGCAAGTTCCTTACAGGGTGTCATGACTGTAATTTAGACTGAGGGAGCTGCTGTCGACCCTCTAGAGAAACGGTGCTCCACCTTTCTGGCTTCAAAACATAATGCCTGGCGCTAATCGGTCGCTTCCAAGCTGTGGAACTGATGGAATTGTGCTCTTGAGTTGGCTGGATCGCCATAACTTGCAATGACTACTGACTACCCAACTATCACTAGATACGATAATTGATGTTGACCCACTCTGCGTTGTGCAGCGCATCTTCGCTCATCCTACGGAAACATGTTTAGATTTTCCAAGACCTCTCGAAGCAAGAGTAAACAAAACTTCTTACAACTGTGTGTGTGTGTTCCCCTTCAGGGCGTGCGCTTCAGCAACTTGAGCAAAGCAGACCCAGTGGAAATGTTCCTGGTCTGCACCTTGGAAAAATAGTGGAAATGACTTGGAAATGTTCAAAAAGAATGGCAAGACCTGGCAAGATGTGGCAGTCAGGGTCATCACGACGTGTTCCGATGGCTCCTGTGACATCAGGATCTGAGGTCTTCACGGCCTCAGAGCCAGAGAAGGGCATGTAGCCAGAGAGCAGCACGAAGGCAATCACCTGGGAAGAGAGATGAAGAGAGATATGCGGAGCATGTCCGGCCGTACAAAGCACATGATATATCATATTGTTGAGTTACTATTGTATATCATTTAAATAATCATCAAGCAAATCTTCAAAACTCTTCCAAATTCTTCCAAAATTCAATTGAGTTTTGCAAGTCTTGGAAGCAACATATGCTGCGAAACCATCTCAATGCGCTCTGAGTCGCTCCAAGACTCCAAATGTCGCATTGACTTGTGTATGCCTTCTTCAAGACCTGCCAGGCCAAGGATTGCAAGGCTCATCGTTCAGCACGTTCAGCACGTTCAGCAACAAATGTACATAAACTAGACATAACCGGACGGACATAGACGGACATAGACGAACATAGACGGATGGACCATGTCAGCTTGTGAGATCTTGCCAGAATGTTCTGAGTGTTCTGGCCAGGTCTTGACTCGACCATCAGGCCCTCATGTCAATGTGTGGATCAGTGGTGTTTACGGAAGCACCTCTGGAGCCACATAGGCCAAAGTGCCACAACTCACGTGCATCTTGATGTTGGGATCCCACCTCATCTCTGCGACATGTGCCGCGGCATCAACAAATCAATAGCATCTTGCAACATCCCATTTTTAGTAGTTTTATACCATGGTTTACCATCCTTTAAAGGCGCGCCACCCCTTTGACAGAATGAACATGTCCACAACCTTGCAGAAACATTCAGAAATTTCTGTTATTCTCAAGGAGTATATTGGATTCCAGCTTGACATATCTCTGACCCTGCATTCAGGAAACATCTTGCTGAAGCCAAAGTCGATCAGCTTCAGATGGTTGCTTTCTTTTGATTCGTACCTGTCTGCACCCAGCGCCCTTGTGAGAGGAGAACCGTAAACAATTTAGACTTTTTGGAACTGCCAAAAAAGAATGCCCTGATGCGGCACTCAAGTCATAGATCAGAAGAAGAGTCTTGGTATGCTCAGCATTTGGAGTCAGGACCTTCGTCATCTGTATGGCGGCTATGATCTTGTATAAATCGAAGAACTTGCGCACTGCTAGGCACTGCTATGCTGTCAAAGCTGTGTGGAGTCCAAGCATTTGGAAGAAACATGTGTACTCTTTCTATATCTTTTTATCTCTTTTTGCTATGCTTTTCATCGGGTTCCAGGGCACAGGAAATTTTCTAGCTTCAGATCTCGGTGCACAATGCCTCAGGAATCTCGGGACACACGACCGCACAGAAAAAACATGCTACTTCCCAGTTTGGATCCAAATTGAAAAAGAAAAGGAGATGCAAGGTCATGCAAGGTGCTGCAAAGTGATGAATATCAACCTGCAGTTTGAAAGCTAGAAACTGCAACGATCAACACAGTTTGTTTTCTTCAGTATCAAATAGTAATTAAACAAGGCGACATACAACAAATGGAAAAACACACCTGAAACAACATACTGAGATCCCTTTCGACGGAACGACCTACGGACCTTTCGGACCTTTGACGCATCGAGCAACCATTGCTCATTTTGACAACCCACTGAGCTCACCAACCATGGCTATGAATGTAATTCAGTGCCAGCAGCATTTGCTCAATAGCGTCCGCTGCCTGAATTGTGGGGTTGTGAGCTGAAGCAATTGTCGACCGCAGCCTATCAGAGTCTATGAATCCTAAGACAGTCTACATGAGATCAAACTCTGTCAGCCTGTTACAATCTGTTCATATCCGTTCGAGGTCAATGCAGCAGCCTGCTAGAAACATGAAAGTCCAGCTGGCAGTACCCCCCTGCCAAATGTCTCCGGGGCCAAAGCATCCATCTCAGTGAAGCGTTTGACGTGAGTCACACGATCAAACAGCTCACCACCCTGCCGGGCTCAGGATTGCAGCTTTGAGCATTGTAATCATTACTACTGAAAAATTGATGGGGTGGGGACTAAATGGGGTGAGGTTTCGATCAAGAAAACCATGGAAAAAATGGATTCGAATAGATAATCTTGGAATTTTGCGTGCAATGGTTTAACCCCGCATCTTTCCAACAAACTCATGACAGAAGGCAGGGCCCCGCGCAAAAAGACAGAGTCTCACATCTGACAGATACCAGGGTCTCACATGTGGGGGAAGGCAGGGTCTCACGTATGCCACAAGGCCGGGTCTCGCATATGACGGAAAGCAGGGTCTCACATGTTGAAAGAACAAGTGAAAGAAGGGGGGTGTCGCATAGTAAAGAAATCAGGGTTTCACACATGAAAGATGGCAAGGCCTCAAATATGACAAAAGGCAGGGTCTCACGAAGGAAGGCGCGGTCTCACGGCAGACGGCTGGGTCTCACGACACAAGGCAGCAGGGTCCCAGGCCACAAAAAACTGTCTCACCGACAAAAAGCAGGGCCTCACATATGGCAGATGGCATGGTCTCACACATGACAGAGGGCAGGGTCTCGCGAAAAAGGACCGAGTCTCACATCTGACAGATACAGGGTCTCACACACGAAAGAAAACCGGGATAAACCGGGTCTCACATGTGAAAAAAACCTGGGTCTCACCTATGCCACAAGGCAGGGTCTCACTTATGACAGAAAGCAGGGCCTCACATTTTGAAGGAACAATTGAAGAAAGGCACGGTGTCACATATGAGAAGCGTGCGACCTTGCCTTCGGTCGTGAGACCCTTCTGCCGTGAGACCCTCACATATGCCACAAGGCAGGGTCTCACGAGACAAGACAGGGTCTAACGACAGAAGGCAAGGTCTCACCTGGCGTGACAGAAGGCCAGGTCTCACGTGACAGAAGGCAGGGTCTCACATACGACAGACAGCAAGGTTTCACGACAGAAGGTAAGGTCTCAGATATGACGCAAGACCCCGTCTCGCGACAGAAGGCAAGGTCTCACATGGGGTTTCACGACAGAAGGCAAGGCCTCATGGCAGGAGGCAAGGTCTATGGCAGTCACATAGGACACAAGACAGGGTCTCACGACAGAAGGCAGGGGCTCACATCTAACGCAAGGCGGGGTCGCACGACAGAAGGTAGGGTTTGACATGTGACACAAGGCAAGGCCTCGCACATGACAGATGGCAGGGTCTCATGACAGAAGGCAGGGTCTCACTGTCAAAGGCCTTCTGCGACCCCCCCCTCTATCAAATATGTGCTCAATGTGTTAGACCTTGCCTTCTCTCATCCAGGCTATGGCTATTGCTCAGGGACCCCCGGCTGGAACAAGACCATAAGTAATGAGACACTGTAGCCAATTCATGCTTGAGACCCGGACATGAAAATTGAAAAGATTTCTGACTGATTCCCACAAAAGGTCATAAATTCTGACTTGACATCATAATTTCGCGACAGGACACGTGTGACCCTAGCTGTGTTACAAAACCCGGTAAATATATGCTGTAAACACTTAGCAACTCCAACATTACGCAATGCACAGCTGTACTATAGCTTTAACTCGCATCCCGCATATCCCACGTGCAAGGCCACAAAGGAACCGGAAGCGAAAGTCCATTTTTGTCTTCTCCTTTGGGACTTTTGCCATGGCTTCAATTCACAATGTACCAGTTTGAGCCATCTAAAAAAATCAGTGTGTCAAGGCATCATCAAACAATAGCTGGTCTAAATTGTAATGTTGCCATTTCCAGGCCTTGGATGAGCAGGTTTTCATTCATGTGTTTTTCATTGTTTTACAGTTTTTTTCATTTTCACCCCCAATTTCCCATATTTTCTCATATTCTTTAAGGGGGAATTCTCACCCCTTTTGCTGCTCACCCCACAAACGTTCCAGTGACGCTATATCATAATACATGGCTGAAACGGATGTAGACTATTGTTCCTTTACCTGCTGCACATTCACCTGATGTTTGTTTGTCTTGTTGTTTAAAAACCCAACCTCCATACACTCCATGACCAGGTATAACTGATCATCCGCTTCATAGACATCGAAGAGTCTTGTCACGTGCGGGTGGTCCTCAACAGTCAGTGCCACTGCGTGGACTCCAAATGGAAGGCTTAAACGTTTGATTTTTGAATGCCTCTGTTCAGAGGCTCAAGCCATGCAAAGGTAGATGCCGACTTCGGACTCAAGCTGCGCCTGACAATTGTGCCATCGTGCGGTATGTGGCCAGTTGTGCCCTCCCAATGAAGCCGGCTCTTTACACTTTGGTGAGTTCCCGTCAAATTTTCTGGGGAAATGACAATCACCTACTGATGCCAACCACTCCACAGCAGTGTCACTGAAACTGACGATTCGTTGGTGGTCTTCAATTGCTGACAAGTTGTTCTTCTACTTGGAACCCCATCCAAAATGCCCAAGCAAAAAAACTAATAGCAAAACTGAAAGGCGCGAAGCAGACTGCCAGGCAAAATAAACATGTTCCGAACCCCATGCGGTTGGAACGGTCCCGACCCAATCAAGGCCTTCTTCTCCCGCTTGAGATTGCCTATCTTAAATGCCTACATGACAAGGACAATCATGGAACATCTATGAAGGCATACATGATTTTTGTCCTGATCTTCTGGAAAGAGAGGAACGCACCACTTTGATCACTTGTATTGACTTCTCTATAGATAGGAGACCATTCATGATGGCACATGCAAAAACATGCTGTTTGTATGTCGATTCATTTTGGTATTCATCTCACCCGGCCTTGACAGCAAACCTATAGTTTTCATCTTCGACGGAAGTGGCAAGCTGCACAACCTTTGCGGTCCAACGATACTCCCGGTGCAATGAGATGCAATGAGATGCAATTGCAAACGCAATGAGATCCAGTTATATCAAATCCTAGGCTTTTGTAGTAGCTCCAAGCACCAGCTGCTCTGCACTCACCAAAGTCCCCAACTCCATTGTACCCACTTCCAAGGACAACATCATGGGTCTGCACAGTTCACGGAATGCGCAGAAGACAGCGTCCCAACATTCAGGCACATGTTGCTTGCATCATGTACAAAAGGATGCTGAAGTATACGCATCATATGCACCATCTTTGCATTCTTGTTTGGAGCAGTAGCAATGTTGGAGAGGTTCTACCTTCAATTTCAACATTTTGCGCCCTTGCAGTCCTTTTGCTTTGCAAATACTCCACCTACACGTCCCACCTTGTAGTCATCTTCTATTCGCTTGGGCAGTCTATGATACCTGGCTGCCAAATTGATGAAACAGGGACAAATGATGTTGTGCAATGTTGTGCATGCGGCGGTTCTCTCAAGAGCACCGATGACAGCCTGCTAAAAATTACGCTTCAGACTAACAAATTTCGTGAGCTCTATTTTTAGTGAATATTCCGAGGATGGACCCTCAATAAGCGTTTTGACTCCATGAAAGCTCCAAATGGAAGATTTTTTCGCTTAATTTTTCATGATCGTAAGTTGAAACCGCATATTGAGCTTGTGCGTTTATCTGCGGTACGAGTATGTGCACGACCTTGCCCGGCCATTCAACCCACAAAAATTGCAGATCTTGCTATTCCTGAGCTTAGAACTTATTCGATTTTTCTGACAATGAGTGCACAATATCCGTTTTTAGTGCTTGGGCTGGGGTGCGAAAAAAGAACATTTGCTGCTTTCCTTTTGACAATTAGATAGTGAGAACACATATCGCCTGTTTGGAAGTGACGGAGCCACAAAAATATCACAAAAATACTCACTTTCCTATGGGCCAAGATGCTTTGATATTCATCTCAGTTTTATCTCGTTTGCAATGCAATCTCAATAGAACATGCTTCTCGGCTGGATGATCCTGAGCAGCATTCTCTCAACTAAATGCTATTATCATAGTCTCGGAAAGTCAAACGAACAGACGCTTCATGAAGAAACAGCATATTCATGTTGGCATGTGGGCACCAATAACGAACAAATAACTCTGAGGACAACCGCCTCAATCTGTCAAAACTAAACGGTTTGAAACAATGCCGCTCTCAAAATTTGAAAAGAGAATCGATGCTCCTCATTCAATTGCCAGGCCCCTGGGAAATGTTTGATGATATCCTCCGAAAACTTTTGTAATAATATATATACATATATATATATATATATATGTTTCATCCTGATAAATTATGCAGATCCGCAGGGCTTTCTGACAATGTCATCAGAAAATTCTGATGATATCATGAGGTTGTTTTGCTGATATCATCAAAAATTCTGCTGATAATGTCACTAGACCATTCTGATGTTATTGTCAGACAGTTCTGACAATCCTCACAAATTTCTGAGTCGAGGATAATTCCGATGAGAAAATCATTATGATCTTCAGACGCTCTGGTGATATCCGCAGAAACTTGTCACAATGTCTGCTGAAAATATCGGCAGTGTTTTTTGAGAAAAAAATGTGTTTCCCGGAAATTGTAGCTGATATGCTGAAACAAAGGCTGATCCCGGAGATATCAGAGATATCTGATGATCATCAGAAATCTTGGATGATTACAAGAATTGTCGTTATCAGAATTATCTGAGGATTATAGAATTTTCAGACTGAATTGTTCAATATCAGAATTGTCTTCTGACTCATCAAAAAATCAGTATCAGAATCTTCTGAGGACCCTCAGAATTTTTTGAGGATCCTTGGAATTTTCTGAGGATCCTCAGCAATTTCTGGGGACTATCCTCAAAATGTTCACTCAATAAGATCAATAAGCGTTTTTTGTGAAAACGTGCCAAAAAAACCTACAAGTAGCATCAGTGTAGCAGCAAGCTAGAAGTAGTCGAGCAGCAGTCTAGCAGCAAGCTGCTAGCAGCTGTTGAGCAGCAGTTTAGAAGTGAGTCTAGAAGCTGTCGAGCAGCAGTTTGGCAGCAACCCGGCAGCCACTTAGCAGCAGTCTAGCGCCAGCCCGGCAAGAGTCTGGCAGCAGTCCAGCAACAGGCTAGCAGCACCCACAGAAGAGAAGTCTAGCAGCAATCTAGCAGCAGTTTAGCAGCAGTCTGGCAGATGCGTCTGCTCAGTGGAGACCGGGGGAAGGAGAGAGAGAGAAAGAAAGGAAGAGAAAGAGAAAGAGAAGGAGAGAGAGAGAGAGAGAGTGAGAGAGAGATGGAAAGCAAGCAAGCAAGCACGGCGAAGAAAGCAAGTAGCAGCAGAAAGAAGCAAAGCATTGTGCAACGATACATGAAAAAGATCTACAAAAACCCGGAAAGGAGCAACTAAATCAAAGAATCGAGGCGACCCCCTTCCAAATGTTTCTTGCAAGCTAATACGCACATTTATATACACTTAGCACAAATCGATGCGACTAAACCACTTGACTGTACCAATTTCTTTTTTCAGACACCATAAACGCATATCGACCCCCTCGCTGGCAGAATGATGCCAGAAACGCATATTGGGCTAATAAACAGGACCTCACGAAATTTGATCCTTCAGACTTCCGGCTGATTTTCTGCTGCTCCTTTCCTGAAAAAAGAAAGAGCACGCCTGCCCGAGACGACGATGGGACCCATGTGCTCCTGCAAAAGCATGCACTTTCGCTAATTTGCATCAGTCTGTAGTCCAGTAGTGTTTGTCTTCAAAGCAAGTCTGACAAGTGTAACGAGTCTGACTCTCTCTCAATCCTGGGATCTTTGCAGATTTCGCAACTGCTGTATATCATATCTTAAAGGACTTTCACACCCTCCGGATTCAGTGACTCTTTGAGTGACTCTCAGCACCAAACGGACATCCCTTTAATGTGTTCTCCGATGTCATTGCCTCGGTGAGACTCTCAGCAAGCAGGAAAGAGCTGAAATCGCAAAATGGAATTCGGGCTTCCTGTAGAAGCAGTTCTGTTGTCCGAAAACTCAATAAAGGTAAATCAAATAAGCTCGCCAAAACAAGGGCTCTTTTCGGGAGTTGTTCTCTTTGTGTACACCTTTTCTGTTACGGTGGTTCAAGCTATAGAATCTTTGATGGTTTTACCAGGGAAGAATAAGATCGCAAGGTGGTGGTTTAAGAACACTTTAGATCTCCCTGGTTGGCTTAGTAGATGAAACATGATGAACCCTCCTTGGTTCTCTGCAATCCATTTAGATCCCTTTTCTGTACAGCATCTGCCTGCAGTGTCACAAGCTTTCTGCTCTAAGGCCAACACCTCTTTTGCTTCCTTTGTTTCCCATGAGAACCGTTGAGAACCGTTGAGAACAACTCGTCTCCGGAATCTCACAGCCACCAAAAACACGAGTGCGCCGCTTTGCGGCTCTACGATGTGCCTAGTGAATCCGGGATCCGGCCAGGAGCTTGGAATGTACAACTCGTGTTTGAATAACTTGGATGGTACCTGGAAGGGTGCTGACTCAGTGAACTTAATGATGATGATCACTGGTTTGTAATGGTCAAACAACCTGGAGCACTTTCGAAAGCCCATCTGCAGTCATTGTGGCCCCGAAATCTCCCAGGATTCACTCCTCAAAAGAAAAAAGGATTTCCTGTAAGCCAATCCTTCAATATGAACTCATGACTCATGACCACTGTTCTCCACAATTCAAGAGAACATGCAAAGCCAGAAGTCTTGGTAGCAAGACGTTTCCAGAAACATACTTGGTTTGAGACAAAATCTGAATCTGCAGCTGCAGCCTGTCACCTTTTTTCCGCACCTCACCTGCATGGTCTACAGTGTTTGTCACTTAAAAAAGACTCTAGGAAATCCTGGGATTATATAATTATATATATATATACTATTATACTGCATATTGCATTGTTCTTCATCTGCGCGATAGTTTTTTGAGCGGACTGGGCCAGGCCGTCTTCGCGATGTTTGCATCAAGCTGTTGTGTTTTCCTTGATTTAGACTGCGCAAACCCAAGTGATGGGCTTGGATTTCGCAATCGTCTGCAGCGCTTTGTTCTTGCTTCTTCTTCTTCTTCTTCAGACATGTTGGACTTCTTGGTGTACTAGTATGCAGAATTTAGTGTACACAGTACATATCATGTGAACACGCTTGCTCAATGAGCATGAAACTGATTGGTAGTCTACCTGAAACAAAAACACTTAGCAAAAGCCTTGCGGCGGGCTACGACTTGGCCTCACTCTGAGAGTCTTCAACTGCACAGAGAGGATGCCTTGGTGCAAAGAGACAGAATCTCATGTTGTGACTATGTTGTCACTAGACTTTTTTAAATGCATGCATCCTATCAATTTCTGTCATCTTTTTTCATTCCCTTAAGAGCTGCCCTTCAATTCAACAGTAAACAAGCGGCCATCCAAGTGACGAGATGACTATCTTTGAGATTCACAACGCGCGCTTCCAGAGTTGAAAGGGTACAATAAACATTCTAGAAATGATCGTGCTGCTTATAAATCAAGAGCCCCAGGCCTGGTTGGCAACCCCCCAGGTTCAATAAAATTAAGTTGGGATGAACTTGCAAGTTCAAAACTTGAATGCAATCAAGCGGGCAGAGAGTCTATCACAATTCCCTTGGCACTGCCATGCCGCAGCGGCTAGGTACCGTACCGCATACTGAGCCAGTGCATGTTAAGAATAGATCCAGCAAGATACGATTACCAGGTAGGAACTACGCAAAGATATGCTGCAAGGAATCAGCATTCTAGATTCTAGGTACTGCATGCACAGCCCCCTCAACCTGTACTGTGCATGTCAACCTGGACGCAGGTGTCACAGGGGAGTTCAGTACCTCAACCATCCTCAACCTACCTCAACCTGCAAATGATCCAACCAGCATCACTGTACTAGATCGTACCCACATATCATGGAATATCTTCCAGGGAGGAGACTCCAAAGAAGTCTACTTGAGCATACTTGAGCCATCTGTGGGAATAAACATCTGGTTGTATCCGCATGCACAAAGGCAAGCATACTCTGATTGCATTTGTTGTCAGATATGCTTGTAGTGTTTCAGTTGCTATTGCTTCGACAGTTTCACATGCTGTATCCAATAGCTACGTATAGCTGGGTCAACCTCAAGGTCGATGTCGGAGGGCCGAGTCGCTTGTGATTAGCGTCTCACTTGGTCTCATTTCTTCATGGTGATTGGCCACCTTGGTGCTGGAGCTCGAATCTTGGCTGGCACTAAGCAATAGGAGCGTGTTAGTATGCAAACGTATATATTATCTCTATGTACCTTTGAGGTAGGTAGTATGTTCTTCTACTTGTTTCAAGACTTGGCAATCCTGCAGTCGCAAGACAATGGTGTGCATCCATCAACTCCGCCATTGGTCAGATTTCTGTAGACTCAGCAAGAAGCTGATGCTACGATTCACAAGCTGAGCACAGCTGAGCATAGCTGAGGAGGTGTCAAGGGGAAGTGGTCTGGAGGTACAGCCACTCGGAGCCGTTCAGACTGGAGCCTGGAGGCGAATTGCATTTTTCATCATCTTTGGAAGTGATTCCTATCCTGAACGAAAGGCAAAACGCCATCAGTATGGCCAAAAACAATCAAAAACAACTTGACTCAAGTAAAAACAACTTGACTCAAGTCTTCTGTGGTAACAATCCGTGCATGAAAGCAACACTAAAGCAGTCTTTGCTTTCACTGGGTTCAGGCCTTGCAGACTGGGCTTTACGAAACTCTTCAAAGATAAAGCTCCGTCGCCTCAGCTTCACTAGTGAAATCCTGAGAGGCCAGAATAAATCTAAGTATAATTATATATATACATAATATATAAATATATATATATATACACATACATATATTATATATTATACATATAACTATACATATTTTTGATGTGTTCAAGAGTTCAAAGATGCCAAGATGTGATCTCCAAAGAGATGCAAATGGAATTGGCACATGTTGGAACAGGATCCTCTACTTGAACCCAAGCGCATTTACTAAAGGGCAAACTTCTCAAATATCACAAAGACATACAAAGACATGAACAGATGGTGTGGATGTTTGGATTGATCTGGCAGATACAAAATGCAAAACAAGCTGCAGATGGAGCGTGGCTGCAGACGATTGGATTTGCTCCGCGGGAGCTGCCAGAGAAGATATAGAAAGCCAATGGGGGTTTCAGCATGGACATCCACAGACTCATGTCCCCAAACATCAAGAAACCAAGAGCAGCGTAGTGAAGATAATTGAACATCTTTTGAAGATCATCCAAAATCATTAAAGATCATTCAAGATCGCAAAAGATCACAAAAGATCATCGAAGAAGTGTAGTAAAGCCAATGGTCTTCTCATGTCTGGGCTAATACGTAGGAAATTGGCCACCTGCGAGGATGTTGGTCAGCCAATTTCCACCTTATCCAATTCATCAGTCAAATGTATTGAGTCATGTGGCTTTCACACCACAGTACTTCTAAATGCCATCCTTGGACACAGGCTTTCTGCTCCGAGGCTTTTGTTGCAGGCATCATCGTTGAACCTACAAGGCCGAACACAATAGAAAACAATGCAGAAACCGCGGACTGTTCATGAGATACTACTGACTTTTTCATTTGACTGTGGTCATCTACTTCATTTCTCAACCAGCGAAAAAACTCGATACGATTGAGAAGTGCACTGCTCGTTCTGCTTGTTGACCTGTTGAACAACGATGGTCTGAGTCATAGAATCAAGAGCAAAATGAAGTCTACAGAAGATGACAACAGTGGAGTGATATTCCATGTGTTTCTGATTGTGCTCCTAGGGTCAGCATGTAAAAGACTGTGACAGTGATACACTTATATAACAGTACATCATATATCATCATATGATGTACTGTTGAGCAAATGAGGTCCGAAGATCTTGAGTCTCAAACAGCTTTCCGTTCTTGATCTTGAATCCGGGATTCCAGAGCCTTGCCCCAGCTCACTTTTGACATTAAACTCAACAAATTGAAAGATTGCCAAACGAACTCTCCAATCGAAAGCTCCCGTGGTTCTCCTGTCCTTCAAATACTTGGCTCACACATTTGGATCATCTGTGCCATTTCGCTGGATTCAGATGCAGCCTCCACGCGCTGTAGGGCGCTTCGTAGCATCTCCTGTAGCTCCTGCGTTAAGGCCCCAGACACCCCCGGACTGCAAGCGCAGTGCCCTCTGCTGGCGAACATGTCAACATCTTTCAACGTCCACGTGACAGGCCCTGTGCACATGCACGTAGTGTCCTACATATGTAGTGATCACTAGTGTGAGTAATGCACAAACTTCCCAACCAAAAAGGTAGGCTCGGGATGGTCAGGATAGTCTGGGGTGATTAGGGACGTCTAGTTGTCTTTGTAGACAAGTAGCATTTTTTCTGAAGAGTCACTGTTTTGCATGTCATAGTTTTCTTTCGAATTGTCCTCCACTGCAGCATGGGGCGTGGAGGAGCGCTCCTCAAACTTCAGACTTTCCCAAGTGTTGCATTGTCAAGAAACATCAAGAAACATCAGAGTTGCAATTGCAATGCACTTGAAATTTGTTGAAATTAAATGTCTGTGACTTGGTTTGCAAATTTGCAAACATTGGCAAACTGATGCAAACTGTCCTCCACAGTTTCCTCCCTTAATTCTGCGTTGACTTGGTATTGTCTCTCCTGGTGCGCTGTCTTGGAGTTCCATCACGTGGAATATCAACAAATCGACCCTTTAGCAGCATGTGAAGTGTAACATGTGCTGCTCTCTATCAGGCACTGTTCATGCATAATTAAGCCACATAGCAACTTAATACCATTGTCAATAATTGTGAGTTGGACTCCAAAGAAGAAAGAGAAGAAACAGCACATCATCACAAGTAAGTGAAAAAGATATTTTAAAAAATGTGTCAGCTGGAACGGGCAAGAGGTCCTCAGCTTCCACTTTGAGTGATGACTCAACAGGTATCTGCGAGGCTGCCGCTTTGACTCTTTGGGATTCTGACGGAGCAGCTGATGGCGCCGCAAGCATTCCCCACAAACGGCCATGACTTCGTTGAGCCGAGCCAGTCTGCATCATTTCAGGCCGCGATGACAACACCACCGGAGCTTTCAATGATCTAGCGCCATCCAAAAACATCCTGCGAGACTCAGACTCTGACGATTCAGATCTCGCCAAAGTTGCTGAGCTTGCAGAACTTGCAGACTCTGAACTTGCTGAACTCCATGTTGCAGATGTTTCTGCTTTCGGCTCCGTCATGACCAGCCGTGCCAAGGTACTCCGCTGGTGATCTGGAAGAAATGGTACCAACTCACTGATCACCGTCACCAACTCAACGGCATCACCATTTTTTTGGTGAGCTCGGACTACCCGTTCTGCCCATTGGAAAAATTGAGGATCTGCCGGAGGGGAGGGCTTGTAACGCTTCAAAAGGCTCAACAAACTTCGAATCGACTTCAACCGTGCCATATCTGCTAAGTTCTCATCGTAGGACTTGGCTCTTCTTCGATGCTGAGCTCGCCAAAGCCTCGACTATGGCACTACAAGATGCTACAAGCGTGTCCTAATCAATCCCACCTTCAATTGAAGCTACTGGTGAACTGTCTGCATCAATCAAGCCAGGTGACACATGATACAAGGCTTCTCTAGCCCATAGAGGCACTCTAGTAGATCCAGAATCCTGTGCAGCCAAATTCTCAGACCAGGAAAACCGTGCAATTTGCACATGTTTGCATATGTTTGCATGATACACCATGTGGGTCTATGTGATGTCTGAGCCTTGCTAGCCACGTGAGCTTCGCAAAAGGCCATCAAGGTCTCAATGATCTCCGTCCAATCATCGATGCCGAGGCTCCTGACGAGGCAGCTTGCCTTGACAACAAGGCATTCGTAAGACTTCACAGCTGTGGATATGCACATTTATATGAATCTATAAATCATAATGATGCATAATGTATATGCAATTGTGTATAATATCAAATGACTATGTATCTTTACATGCACGTGCGCATACATCTATATGTACATACATTGTCTGACAGTACATGAGTGTGTACATAATACACTATGACTTCAGTGCTATAAATCAATGCACAGCTGACATACAATCTATCTATAGGTGCTTCTATTGCAAAATGTGGAAGACCGATACATATTCTATACTATACCTAATATGTATGTATATGTACGTATATATGTACACGTGTATATGATTCAATGTGTATTCTATATATTGTATATGATGTTTACATATCTATACACACGAGGTATAGATACATACACGCTGTATGATATGTGTGTATGTGTATATGTACGTATGTATCTATCTATCTATCTATGTATGTATCTATCTATGTATGTTTGTATGTCTGTATGTATGTATCTATGTATGTATGTATGTATGCATGTATGTATGTATAGATCCAGAGAGAGAGAGAGAGAGAGAGTGCGAC
Organism: Symbiodinium sp. clade C Y103; assembly: GCA_003297045.1. NCBI lineage: Eukaryota > Dinophyceae > Suessiales > Symbiodiniaceae > Cladocopium > Cladocopium sp. clade C. The sequence continues at coordinate 52,788 of BGPT01000423.1, forward strand.
AAGTCAATGCAACTGGACATGATTGGTCTGAATGTGCATGAACTCCCATGACTCCAGACAGGCGCTCCTTCGGGACGGGTCGTGATTCCATTGATAGCGCTGCAGGCCCCAACTAATTTGGACCTTTGAATCGGAGAGGAGGTGTGCAAGCTCTTTCATGTCACCTTTAGAACCGTGAAAAAAGAAACGCTACAGTATTTAGTTGACAATGATCTGGAAAAAAGAGAAATCGTGAACATGGCGGACCTCACTTGCAGAATTGCTGAAATCACCGCAACTCTCTTATCAAGGTCTTCTGCCAAGCACCCGTGCCAAGCCCTTTGTGATGTTCTGCAACACTGGTGGAGTGAGAGGTGGAGCCTTGGTGGAACTGAGTGAAACTGACAAAACAGCCTTCCTCAATCTGAAGAAGAGATCTCTGCGAGAAATCAAGTTCTGAAAAGATCTGTGAACTTGGAGCAGCACTTGACTGTCGTTCCATACATGTCAATTGCAGGAAGAATAATTACAAAACTTCAATAATCCGCTGAATACAACAAATCATGCAGTAACAATTCAATCATGGTCAACTTCAGTGGAGACCTCAGAGCAGGGCTTGTTGCTCCGCCTGCCGTCACTAAGAAATTGCGCTAAACCGTTCAAATATGTTCAAATCCATTCATGACATCGACACATTGCGACACATTTCGACACACGTCGCTGTGCACCTCCCGGGCCAGTAGTGCTTCAACTGCTGGAGATAAGCCTGCAGCTTGGCACAGCTTGACCCAGTGTCGTTGAATGGTGTTAACATGTGTTAATCTGTTTCTTTTGCGTGAAGAGAAGGGGCACTTAGGAAGGAGAATCACCAAAAAAAACCTTGTCGCTCTTGGAGATGCACACTTGTTTGAACCAGCAACGACTGTCAAATCTGCAGCAAGACTGAAGACTGGATAAGCTTGCAAAGTCGCACAGGTTGCCTTGGGGTGGTAGTGGATGTGCTGGATAATGCCTCTTTGAGTTGAAGGTATGAAGCAAAATGTGGAGAATCACAGTGGCCTACCGTGATGATCACTACTATCGTATAATTCCCCCTGCATTATCCCAGGCTTGGGTACGAGTACTTTGATCGGAAGTGACATATGTTTGGTCATATAGTTCGAAACAAAAATGTTTCCGCGATGATTTGGAACTCAGGACCTGGCGACTTGGAATGGGTCGCGAGCATTTTACAACACAGCTCCAAGGCATTCAAATGTACCTGGGAGTCATAGTAAATGCACTTTAGATTGTCGACGAGCAGCGTCACTGTACTGCTACTGCTTCTGCTACTTCTGAACTAGCGCCTAGTTTATGCGTTAAGAGCATGACACTGCACTGCTGTACTTGAGAAGCAAGAAAATGGCAAGAAAATGGAGGTGTCTTCCCGGCAAAACTTGGGGCCCAACCCCTTTTGCATTCGGTGGAGGTGTCAACCTGCACTGACTGAAAACTCTCGAGCTGTTTGGGCCAATCTCAGGTCCTGTATCAAAGTCGGTATACAAACATGTCATATACACCAAGTCATGCAAGTGCACCAAGATGTTGTGATCTTTCTGTATACTTTTGCATTTGCAAATGTTCCGCCTCAGCCATGAAACAGCGAGGTGTGCTTGCACCGAGAAGGCACTGGATGCAACCAGCCGTTCCGTGCACTCTGCCAAAGCCTGCCGACAGTGGCGCCAGTGCGGCCCCCATTGCTCCAAAAGTAATAAAAAACTCGGAAAGATGGAAACGTCAAGCACGGGAACGGGCAATGACAGGTCGGCGATTGGGATCAAAAATGGTCACGAAGTCTGTACGAAGTCAATACGAAGTCAAGGAAGTTGCTCGAAGGCACAAATCACACAAACAATCACAGCAAGACCGGAACACGTGACCGGCCTCTATCTCTTTCTCTGAAAGTACGGTTGGCAGCCGGACAGCTGCATGGACCTTGGCAAAAACACTGACCTGTGTGAATTGCAAGTACTGGTACAAGAACAAGACAGGGAGCATCAGAGAGCTTTATGATGTCGATGAATGTCAATGACATCCATAGAATCTATGGTTTACAATGATTACAGATGCATGCAGTAATAAAAAGTATTTAAAAGTAATATATTATGTAATCATATAGCATTAGTTTCCCCACTGCGGGTTGTCTGCCACTGCGCGGCTAGAAATCGCAGCTCATCCACAGAGATCTCCTCACGTGCCTCAGGACGTGAGCAATGTCGGGTCGCGCATCAGGTCGTGCAACACAAATAGAAATTTGAGATATCCGAAACGGATCGAAACGGTCCGAAACAACATTGCACGAGTAATACCACTGTTTTTTGTGTGTGTTGTCAATTAGCTACAGCAGATAGACAATATCATATGGCACTACAGCAATACAGATATTTTGAGAATCTTTGATATACAGAATGTCATGTCACAACAACCTCCAGCATTCGAAGGCCTTCTCCGACTGGCTCAGGTTTTGAAGCACCGGTTGCAACACGGCAGGAAGTGCATCTGACAGCCGCGTCTCCTGTGGAAATACTCGCGTTAAATCACATTGCGTGGGTGGAAGTGACCTGTTCCCCACGTGTTCCTTGTAGTTTCTTCTTTGTGGAAGTTAGAGTATACATATATGATATGATCAAATCATATATGTTGTAATTATTTGTAATCGTTACATTGATCTGAGTGTCCACCCAACACTGAAAGTCTGTCTCTGTTTTAGGCCATCGGTGTCTCTCCGTGTCTGCCAGTGCAGTGCCAACCAGGGCAGCTTTCATACCTCAGAGCAAGCTTCTGGCACTGTAGTTTCAAGAAGCTGCAGCAATGTTTCTTGGGGTTGTTGCAGTATGTTGCACTAGCTGTCAGTCTTGGTTCATTGGAGGCCGAAAGTTTCTACCCAGTTGTGGACGCCGGCCTTCCAATTGCCAGCGGCGTTCAATCAACCCGTCGGCAACTGCATCGTAGAAGACCCGGTACTGCAAGCATCCGATGATACGCCATGTATGGAACCAACATGTACCAAAATTGTGAATATCATTTCAATTCATTGAATGATTCATTGAATATCACATAATAATATATTTTGTATGTAAGATCATGTAAGTATCTTTCGAAACGCAGAACCGAACTTTGATGACGTGTTGTGATTGCCTCCGAGTTTTGCGTGACAGATCCAACTTTAGAAGATCCAAACAACTGCTGTCCTCTGGCATCTGTGGTGACAGCTTGGAGAATGCATAGAAGGCTGTCGTCACCTTGCAGCCAGGGAGAGTCCATGGAGAGGAGAGATATTCTACCATTTTATCATATTATATCAACAAATGAAATCAGCACGTTTCAAGGGCCACGGTCTCATTGATAATCAATTGGATACTTCTTCATTGTTTCTCGAATTCCCTCAGATTGGAAAATCTTGAACTGACCTTAATAATCCGTAATACATCATCTTTAGGCCAATCACATATCTGTTTCCGAGGCGAAACAGCAACACATGCCTACATAACCAGACATACCCATGCTACAACCTTAACACCACCTACAACCAAACATTATCCATACATAACCCATGTCTAATCCAGCACCTCCTTTGCGTTCAGGTTCTGGCTCATCGAAACTCCTACAAGGACGACAGACTTGGTGTTGCAATGGGTCAATCTATGTCAATCTAAATGATCCAAACGCAGGACATCAGGACATCAGGACATGGCATGACGGCATGACTCTTTCATACTCTTTCCGATCTTTCCAGCCCAGCTCCGTCCTGCATCTGTGGACCGTCGCAACCGTCTGCCAATCTGAGCGGCCAAATGCATGGCATGCCCAAGAGTCAGCCAATGTCTGAGAACCCTCGGCACTCTTCTACACTGAATAGGCCATCATGGTTTCAGTTTCAGTTGTGCCGTGAACAGCATCAACATCAGCGTGAAGTGTATCACAGTGACACAGTGTATCTCAAAATGGACATTAAAAGAATGTGCTGTACGTCCAATAGTACGATGATACGCTTGTGTGAGCTAATCCTCACTGCATTGTCTTTGCTGTTGTCATCAGCTACCTTGAATGTGCCAGAAATCCTTTAAGACATCTACACATGTGTAGCAAAGGATCAGAAAGGGTCCCACCTCTGCCGCAATTTCTGCAGCGACCGGGCCAATCACCCGTCCACGCCTTGAGAATCAAAAGGACCGCCAGCAGCCAGAAAAAGATGCGAAAGTACTGTTACGTACTGTTACCCTAACAGACTGAATCTGAGTAAATCTGAGTAAATCTGTGTAATGAGATGCGACGGAGAAAACAACGGTGGGAGAACAAACTTTGTGACATGAGACGCTCATCCAGACTCTCCCCATCCTTTCAACTTCTTTCAGAAACTGATGGGTGAGGAATCTAACACGAGGCGGTAATTTGTGAGTGTTGGTCTGTTGAGGGTGAGGAAGTGGCATTGATGCCCAATCCGAAAGTATGTGAAAGTGTGATCTTCTGACAGTGTAAATCTAGAGACAAGCAAAACACTTAAGTATCTACAACACAAACAGTTGTCCTTGATTTCGGGCATTGGGCCGACTGGGCTGACTTTCCCAAATCTACCATCCTCGCTCTTCTTCATGCATGAGCTTCCGGACTGACCAAAATGGCTGGCACAGTCCACCAGCTGGTTGAGCCCGAAGTATGGCAAGGCCTTTCGATAAACATTCATCTTAGGTGTAGGTCTGGCGAATCATCTTTAACGCTGGGATTCCTCAGTGGTAGCAATTCAGCAGAAGTCGTTACTTACGCAAGTGGATGTATGATGTATGCAAGAAACTGGAGACTTGACTGCACTCATCTGTTTCACTTTGATATCTAGATCTTCGTGGAACCCTGAAAGTGAAGGCAGCAAAGGGATCACCTAGAACAGCCTAGCACCCTTGCTACAATTCTAAACTCGCTTCTCTAAATTCATTGTTTGACTTAGAGATACTTAGAGGGATGTTGAAAATCAGCCTGGGGCATTTTTGTTGTACTTGCAATCAGTTACGGTGGGACATGGTGGGACACTGCGGACATCACTTGTCGGGCCACCTCCACCAGAGTGGTCATCTCCACACCTGCGAGTTATGATATATAGTTATGTTAAAAATGTCAAGAATATGTCAAATATATATATATATATAAACATTTATTATATTGTTATATATGTAACTATATGTATATATAATATCGATGCGACTAAACCACTTGACTGTAGCCACTATAGCCTAATTCGTTGCTGGTTTCCTTCAACGTGAGTTGCAAACGTCCTACACCAAAATGCTTTTGGTATCTCTTGGATTCTCTTGTTATTGAAATCGCTGAGAGGGATCGCACAGGGATCGCGCAGGCCTTCTCCAGCTGGAGTATTGACCTTCTGCAGTGTGCGGAACACATTGTTGGCCTGCGAAAAGATTGCCGTCCAAATCATGAAGTGCGCTTACTGCGCTTGCACGACATTTGCACAACATTTGAAATATCTTTACATCCCATGGTCGCTGAATGTCGCTGAAAGTCACTAGGCTTTGAAGGATGCCTTAAGAGCTGCTTGAGCACCAATCCGCCTCGCAGCTGGTAACCTCGGTCCAATGTGTGATACGAAAGTGCTGAACCAAACACAACTGACACGACTCAACAGGTCATAACAGGTCAACATCCTGAACATCCTCAACTTTCCAAAATTTGTTGCACAAAATATGTGGTACTTGCATGATCTTGTAACAATCTTGTAACATCTCGCAGGTGGATGACAGCTGCCTTTTGCATCGCTGGGTTTCAAACGCCATTCACAGCAAGTGCTGGTGGACGAGCAAGCCAAGACTCACAGAAACGAAGGAGTACACAAGGAGCAAGGCAAAGATGTGCCGCCATGTGCCGTCAAAATCAAAGTTGCGGGATTCAATTGGAAAAACAATGGTGAAGGGTGGCCAGGAGCTTTTTTGCATCACAGCCAGTGCATACAACAAAGCTCAGTAAATGTGAGAAAGGCCTCTGCCAAGAGAGTCAAGCAATCCGCCTGAGCTCCGCTTCTTTGAACATCTTCACTTCAAAATCTGCAAACATGTTCAAGCAAATCCACTTCGCACTACTTCAAATCGTTGCGATATGTTGCAAATGGTTGCAACATGTTGGGCAACATGTTGCAACATGTTTGCTGAGACGAGCATGCTACAAAGAGTTGCAAGGAGTTGGACTCCAAGTTGACTCAAGGATCTGGCCCATGCACAGCGCCCTGGGCGATGTTTTAGTCGCATGTTGACTCTGCTGTGGCCAGTCGTAGCCTCAGCGTCCATTGGATCCATCGGACATGCTTCAAGCGGATTCAAGGCACAACTCCAAAGAATTTCGATCTCTGAGAGCTTCACCCTGTCCACAGCCAGGCAGAGCATGCAGAGCCAAACCCAGCACGAAAGAGTGCAAGAGGAGGCTCAAGACATATCAAACTTATTACCAACAGGCATTAAAATCAAGTAAATCAAATGAATCATGGCAAAACCCGTAAAGCATCTTCAAACTATTTTCATTGTGAAGCAGCTGAAGTTGTTCTGGAAAGCACTGTTTTCACCTAACCACCTTCACCCTGAGCTGTACACCTAGGCCAAACACCAAACTTCGAGGGGCCAGTGAAGCCAGCTGTCAGCATAGGCTTAAAAAGGGCTATGCAGTGGCTATGTTTGCCTCCATTTGGATTCATCTTCGAAGACAGGAATGGATGTGTTCAGGTTCGCAACTGCATAGTGCATAAGAATATCCAAGAAGAATAAACAATAAAACAATATATTGTCATTATTGTCCCTGTTTTGTAAGTACTCCTACAGTAATGCATATAGACAAACCCGGTATCATGCACTCTATACAATATACGTTGGACCAGACCTTGTCTCTGTGCGAATCCACCTGGATGGCACCGAGGGATCGCCTCAATTCCTTGCCAAATCACAAGAGATTCACCTAGGGCTTAGGCATTTTTCTAGGTGGATATAGAGCAGCCAGCACCGCTGTGCGATCACTTCAATGGCATCCAGTTTATCCAGTTACAATCATGCAACGGTGTCGAGTGAGCTACTTCATTGAAGATCGTTGCTTTGCTAATTGACCTCAACATAGATCAAGGGCGAGATCCCATTCCCAAATGTGGTTATACCACCTGGTCCATGTCCATGCTGACACTCAGAAAGTGCTGGTGCTGAGAATTAAAACTTAGCGCTGCAAAAAGAAGGCCACGGGACACCACCACCTTTTGATGAAACCATGTGTTTCTCACAGCTGGCTCCAGCTGGCACAACAGCTTCGTATGTTTTTGGGGTTGATATGGTTTGATGGTGGTGCACTCTCTTTAGGGCTTTTGGCTACGAAACCATTCAGGCACTGTCACCTTGGCAGTCTGCAAGAGCTTCAACTCAAGGAATGCATCCATGGCATGGATAAATGATGACAAATGGACAAACAAAGAAGCAAACGTGATTATCAGAGTCAAACAAATGAACAAGGGAACGAGCAAAGCTACGTGAGGAAAAATCAAATGGCAAATTGACAGCATGAAAAATTGTCCATTCCATTTTGAGAGTATAGTTGGAAGATGTTGGAAGACTTTTGATGGCAGAAAAATGCAGAACATGGGCAGAAAGGAAGCTGAAAAAACATCGGCAGAACATGGTGACGCCTTCGGTGGCGGCGCCAAGGAGAGCCCAAGGCCTTTCGCCTGGATGGCTGAAGCTGCTGTGCTTGAAACTTGGTCTATTAATCAGCAAACAGATTGACATTACCTTGCACACACACACACGCAAAACAATAGAAAAACGTTCATTCATTTCTTGTTCATGATCATTGTGTGGTTATCATTTGTTGATATTTGTTGATCATTGACTGGAAAGACAACGATGTGGGTTGGAGATGGTTAGAGCTTCCACGTCCTGCCTGGCCGCCTTCGGCTCCAGGCAAAGACGGCGGATCTCTGACACTGGCCTTCAAAGCTGCAACCGAAGCCCATGACCAATCTGAGATCTGAAGAAATCTGAAATCTGAGAGGATAGTCCAGTGTAACAGTCCAGGATAGTCCAGGATAGTCCAGGATAGACCAATGATACGCTGATAGGCTGATAATGGGAGATGATGCTGCAGAAGCCTATAAACACCGGAGGAAAGTGCTATCAATGTCTCCAAGAACACTCCAACAACGTACAACTCAAAAGATTCCCTCTATCAAATTTGGGACACGACAGCATGTCACAGCCAAAGCAGTGCCTTCACAGGTCGTCCGGATGGCCAGTGTGGACATGCCTCGCGGTACTCGCAGCCGCAAGCCACGTAACCTTCGCTTCGCAGCATCGCTTCGCAGCACAAGACCGAGCAGTTGCCATCAAACAACACGTAGCAACATGTTTTGACAAGTCCCTGTCCAGACGAAATCCAGAAGGCTGTTGAAAGTGTGCACTCGGGTCTTTGGGCCGGTACTCTTGGGCTTGGAGTTCTCATATAAATTTTCAAAGGTGTCCTCTGCGCACTTTGATCAACTTCTGAGCCCGAAACCAAGCTCCGAGTCCCAACCAGGTTCTTGTGAGGGAAGCGTAACTCGCTGAAAATCACCCTGGCGACGCCTTCGATGAAAGCAGAGAAAAGCCACCAGTATTCTGCACCAAGGCACCAAGGATAACAAGTGTTCGTTCATTACTGGTCATTATTATATATCATCATCATACATATCATGTGTATATATATATATATATATCGTATATATATATATATATATTATATTAATACATATATAATATGAATATATATATAATATGAATATATATATATATATTATATTAATATATATAATATGTATATATATATTATAATATGTTCATTATCCGAAGTGTGAGATGGCAGTGCGCATGTTCCAGCAATCTAATCAACCTAAGGGATAGAAAACAATGGACAATGTAGCTGGCATTTCTCTCTGGTTGGAGTCTATTTGGTATGACATGTTGCCCTCTTGTCTCTGAGACAGCACCAACCTGATGGTAGCAAAACATGTGAAAATGTTGTCGAAAAATGTCGAAAAGACAATCCCACATTCTGATCCATTCTGCCCATGCTGGCACCTGTCTGAACCGGGGCTTCTCTTCCACCAGGACTTGGAAAGTCATCCAGCTGTGTCAGCTATGGTTTTTTCGAAAAAATATTCTGATCTACTCTGGATTGCTGTGGCATCTAGCCACGACAGCAATGATTGACCGTGTCTTTCATTCCGAGCTTGCGACTTCGGATAGGCAAGAGTATTGAGTACTGTGGCCTGGGGCATTTAGAGCATCGCTGCAGAGAATGGACAGTTTCAAAATGTCTTCCATCATCTTCACTGCATCGCTCTTTTCCACTCTTGTCTGAAGACGGGCAGCCATGTTGAACAGGAGTATATTATGTGGCACTTTGAACTCTTTACAAAAGAGTGCCACATGCAAACGTGCTTGAGACTGCCTGTTTCGCATCCGAGAAAGCCAGCTCTCTTCGGGCCTCTGAATACAAGCTGGGAGCAATGACCCATCACGTACCGAACATCAGAGCAATGAGCAATGCAAGTGAGGGTGATAGATCGATCTCCTTTCTGCTCGACCAAGGACCAAGCCTGGACCAAGAAACATGCCATCCGGCCTCAGGCAACATAGCCAGCTGCATCGACAGACGTCGCTTGTGCACTCTGAGTCTCCCTACGACTCGTGCGCCGAAGGGGGCCGATGTACACCTCTCCAATTTCTGTTGTCAAACTGAACCTGCCAGCACAAATATCGGCAGATCAGGATCGAAGCAAAAGGTGCATGCTTTCCTCAATGACGAGCTTGCAGCGTTGCTGGAGAAGTAGTGAAGGGCCCAGTATCAAAGTTTGGTGTGGAAACCGTTCATCACCCGAAATACAGTTGCATTGCCAAAACTGGACATCGAAACCAAATAAGAGAAGTCCAAAAATCCGTGCTCGCCCAACCCATCCTGTGGATTCAATCGGGCCCCACGAAACGAACTGCCTAGCACGGGATGCACAGGCAAGTTTCTTCAGAAGTCTTTGAAACATTTCAAAGCAAGCACTCCCCAAAAAAACACATGTACTTGACCTCTCGTCTAACTCATCTTGAATCTGCATCCCAAACGTTGAATTTATCATTTATCACGGCCTGGTCGGCAGGGAGATTCCCGAGGAGTGAACGGAGATACCCTCATCACGTCCTAGGCAACAATCACGGCTACATTCAAGTCAAATATGACATAGGTGCTACGAATCATATATCAAATAATATATCATCATATAATATCATATTATATTGTCAATATTCTTCCCATATCATTCACAAATATATCTTGTCCTCTGGCACATCTGAATATCTTCGCTACTGCTACGTAGGCATTAATGCGTACATCGATAAACCTCCAGGCCAATTGGAAATTGAACATGCATTTCAGGAAATCTGATGGGGACGCAGGCAACGGCAAACATGATGTCTTGTTGCAAAAACTTTTTTTGTCGGTCAATTTCACTGCGTTTCAGACTGGTGCATCCAATGTATTTGATGTATTCAAAAGATTTGGTCTTTGGAAGAATGCTCTAAGTTCAAGAGCCTCCTGTCCGAAACCACAGCAGCAGCCATTTTTTGGTGACGCATAACATCTTGGCTAAAAGCGTCCACTCACTTACTTTATTGACTTGCAATCAGAGATAGGAGGCATGAGGAACATGAGCTTGGAGTGTCCCTCACCTTGAAAGGCGAGCTTGGATCCATAGGGTCGAATGCGTTCCTGGCCACATCACTGATCCAATATGGTCCAATTGTATCCAATTGTCCATGCAGAGTCAAAAATGCCAAACAGCTGCGTTCCATGCAGGATCCCACCTTGAAGCTGCAGCTGCTGTGATTGCCAAAACCTCCAAAGATCTCCAAAGTGAGACAGTCGGTGATTCTGCTCTTGACACATCTTGACACTGCAAGACAGCTGCCCATTACGTTTGGTGACAGGGTCACTCATGACACGGTCACTCAGCGGTCTCTAGGCAGGCATTTGTGACTTTACTGACAAAGGAAAAGCAACGTAGAAAATTATTAAGACACATTTGGCATCGAATGGTATCGAGAGTTCAAGATCGATCCAACACCCTTCAGGTTTTCAGGGTTCAAAGTCACGCGATTTGAAATCACTGCGATGCAGATGCCTCTTCATCTTGTAGATGGAATGGTCCCAAATCGTCATCGCCTTGGATTAGCTGGCTCTCTGTGGCTCTACTAGAATTCTAGTAGAGTTTTGTCTTTAAACACGTCTCCCTCACCCAATCTAGCTTCGAGCTATTTTCAACATACTACAAATTCTGCTGCCCAAGTCACAGAAAAGAGCAGGAGAATTCCGATATTGGCTTGTGGGCCGTGATTTGAGAGTATGGTGACTACGGTCATTGTGGTGGTAGAGGCTGTTCTCCTTTGCTGGATGACATGCAACAAAAGAGCTCAAGTCAAGAGTGTTCAAAATGATTTGGCCGAATTAGTTCAGGGCTGGAAACCATCGCATCAAACACACCAAGAATTTCAGGTTCTTTTCATGCTTTCAAAACAGTGAGAAATGGCGACTCCTGCAATGTCGGTGTGGCCGAACGCGCTCCACGCTCTAGCAGCATCCGACCACGTCTCAGATTCAAAAAAGGTGAAGGGATGGTCAGGGAGATTCTCAACGTAATTCTGTTCAGCTTCTTCTCCAATCTGTATCGTCTATCTGTATCTATAATCCAAATGAATTTCTTGATATTTCTTACACCACGAATTTGCCAAGGAACGATTGGCGGAATCCACCTCGGCAATCGCTTGCACTGGAACTCCGTGATTCCTTGGCGGCACAAGGTCCTCAAGGGAGACCTCAAAGGTACGGTACATTTGAATATTCAACATTTCAAGCAACTTCAATGTTCAACATGGTTCAACCGTGGCAAGAAAATAAATAGAAACGAGTTAAAATAGATGTGTTTCTTGCTCGGGGTTATACTGGTACTGACATATAGCAAAAGGTCGACTGGGTTTTTATCCTAAAGACGGGACTACTGACATAACCAAAAAGGTCAATGAGGCTTCGCGCAACACTACACGCTGCCGCACGAAACTTGCGACGACTTGCCAAAAATAGGTTCTTCAATGTTCTTCATGGTTCTTCCAGCACCTTCGTAAGCTCTTGTTCCCAGCAACCCGTGCAAGTTCTTTCTTTCACTCTGATGCAGGGTCGAAACAACCCGGGTCGAAACCATCAGGGTCGAAACCACCAGGGTCGAAATTGTGCTACTGACTTGTGCCAATCAACATGGATCGTTCCAACTTCCTCACCTGGATATTGTCAGTCGCAGACTCGTTGCTGCAGTTCGCTCGATTTTCCATCTTTGTCAGAAGACTGTGGGGTTGGATGACTTGGGCGCATTCCGCGCAGTGTTTCTGTGCAAGTGCAGTGCTTCGATAAGACACGGCCTGCAAAGGTCCTAGTACATCGCAGAAAGGCATCGCAGAAAGGTCATGCGGTCATAAGATGTAGTGAGAATCTAAGCAAATGAGTCTATCATGATCTATCCATAATTAATCATAAAAATTCAAATATTCGACATATAAGTCCACGCTGTTCATGTCGACGAATCCCGACAAACTCCTTAGGACAGCCGGCTTAGAAGGGATTCTGAATACCGTGACCGGTCACGTCATGTCACATCTCTCAATGCTCCCCGTTTTCAGGGCTTGGGACAAATCAAAGAACTTAAAGTGGCAGTATCACACACCAAGGTGAACGAATTCTAGATGACTTGGACAAGTCCTGAAAAAAATCCAAGGCATGATGACTGTTTCAGGGTGCAGCTGTCATATTTTGTCGGCGTGGACCTTATGTAATTGTCCAAATCCAATGAAACTGCTCCCATGGAGCTAAACATCGACGCCGATGGCATCCTGCCCAGCAAATGCTACATCAAATCATTGGCAAAATTTAGCAAAGAAGTTCAAAGTTTGGATATGGAATGATATGGATAGGTTTCCTAATCTAAACTACTACTTCAGCCGTGGGCTTTGCGCTGACCACGACCTTCACTATCTCCAGACCAATGCATGCGAAGGCAGAAGAACTTTCTTTTCCGCTATGCATCTTGCTTTCTTATTGACAATGATGGTTATTCTCTATAGCTGTAGCTGTAGATTCTAGATGGTCCAGACACTTTCAATAAATGGATACCTACATGCAACCATCAACAAAAGTCATCAGTCGACCCACGCATATATCCACCTCGTGATGCAAGGATATCAATCAAAGTCAAAGCATATTATCTATCCACTTGCCGTAGACAGATCGCGTTCAGGTTCCAAATGCATGAGTTTGCATTCCTTGCCACTCTTTCCAGAACGGAATCATAAGTTGAATCATAAGATTGAACGTTTTGAAATACATGTTGAACTAGTTTGAATCATTTTGAATCTGTTTGGAAGAAATCCTAGCCGCTAGGCCCTCGTGCAGGTCGCTCGCAGCTTGGCTCCCGAGTGCTCTGACTCAAGGCCTTGCTGAGGCAGCGCTTGACCGCTGCTGTGAGACATTCTGAAGCTATGAGAAGCTATGTGAAGTTATGTGAAGGCGTCACTTCGAGTGAGTTGCAAAATGTCAGCTAAAAAGTCTAAAAACTACAACGCATCGGAGTGATGTCAGATGTTGCGTTTGCGTCTTGCTCGATGCCACCACTGCCCTGCAGGCTTGGGCTGAGACAGATGGAGATACCGGCGACCTACGGGGGAGACCTGAACGGCGAGGAGTTGCTTTTGTTTCGCCTGTAAAGCATTGTAAAGCATTGTAAAGCATTGTAAAGCATTGCTTGATGTGAGCTGGCAGTATTTCCAAAGTTGTCTTCGTGGCAGAACTGGGCAAGTTGATGCTGAGAAAAGAAGCCTGCATCTTTCCAGTCTCTGTCCGTCTTCTGCAGAACAGGACCTAGATGGACACAAGACCGGTTTGTGCATTCAGATCCAAAGAATTGCAAAGTTGTCCAAAGTGCAAATGCTGCGGCCAACATTTTTTTGCTTTAATATATCTCAGCTAATATATATATATATATGTCTCTATATGTATACAAATACATATGTATATATATATACAAATTGTACATATGTATACAAATATATATATATATATACACATACATATATATATATATACACATATATATATATACATATATATATATATACACAAATATTATATATTTATATGCATATATACGTATATTTATGATATATACATATATATATATATACGTATATTTATGATATATGCAAATATCATGGCAATGTGCACCAAGTTCTGGCTGAAGCTGTGCTTCGTGCATTGGCCATAGTACTCTCCGCGGATACCGACGCTAGCGATGGAACCATCCTGGCGGGTCAAAGCAAGCAGTTTCGGGGGTTGTCCTACTATCCTCAAACATCTCAAATGTCCTCGACATGATGGGTATGAATATATAGAGAAGATTCGGTCACTGCAACCTATTGTATTGCATCGCTTCAAAATGCTACTTTGATCTACTTTGTACAAGATGATGCAATCTTCTATCCCAGCATCAGAATGCACTGCAAGGTTAACACATGTGTTTGATTGTGTTTGTATGATATTGGCTATTGGAAACATGTAAAGATTGGATCACTTTCTATGACAAAGAGGTGCTTAGGCACCTTTCACTGCCTTTCACTCCCTAGCCAGCCTTCAGCTTTCTGATCGCTGGTTCCTGCAACACAATGAGTTCTTCAGCTTGTAATAGAAAACACTGCTCTGCACCTGCTGGAAGTCTTCTCCCACTGACAATCAACTTTCACTTGCGGATGGGCACCAGGAGTGTGATTCTATTGCAGTGCGCATCTTCAAATGATGTGACATTATATACTTCCTATCAGTTCATTGAAACAAAAAGAACCAAAATGATCCAAAAGGATCGAATGGTGTCTTCCATGTGCTTCGACAACATCCAATGTCAATTCTGCACTTCCTGAGCGGGGCTTGGGGCTTCGCACCTGAGCTGTGCCGTCCACAGCTGATCATGCTGATCATGCTTAAATGCACCGTTTCACATGTTGATTTTGTTGATTTGTTGTAATTTGTTGTACAATGTTGACAACCTTGTACAAATGTTGCACAATTGTTGTCAAACATATCCAGCTGCCCAAATCTGAGCTACAGCAACAGCAGCTCATCGTCCATGCGGGTGCAGCACAAGCCTTTCGCGTGGTCGGCTGGCTGTTTTGGCTATGTCAATCTCAGTTGGGCCAGCTGGGTGGCAACTTCTGTCGTGATCAGGGAGAGAAAACCTTCCAGCCCTGTTTGAGATCACCATGACCCGCTTGCTCTTTTTCTGTGGCTGCCATGACCCGCTTGGCTCTTTAGCTGCCTCAGGCAACTAAAAAGGATGAAACCCATCAAAACTCTGAATCAAATGCAATGACTGTCCCATTTGGGAAAGCCAACTACGCTAAATCGTGCTGGACTCAAGCCGAGTCATCCTTTCAGCACTGAAAGGAAGACTTGGAAAGTCTAGCAAATTTCAGAATGCACTAATTGTCTGCGACAAAAGTCTTGTCAATATTCTCAGTTTGGTTAACACTCTTCTCTAATGGGATCGCCAGAACAAAATGTCAGGAATTATACAAATGCTGGATCATTTCCAGATATTCCCAGAGTGAAGGTCTATACACTTAGTTAGTACTAAAGTGTACTCAGTGTACTACTAAACAACAAAGTGACTGCGGAATGAACAAATAGGCAACACTGTTGTCACTGTTGGGAAGCATCCCAGCACTGCAGCTCAGAAAACTGGAAGACCTGAGATGTCAACGCTGATCGCACATCAAATCAGAATAGAATACACATGAGTGTCACATGAGTGCACAGGTGCCCCAAGAATTGGTAAAACCTCCGGTTCACAAAACCTCACAAAGCATTCAAAGATTTCTTAAAGTGACACTACACCGGACATCACCGGACCAAACACCAACCTGCTACTGGTACTGTGGGTGAAACAACTTGGACTTGGTCACAACCGGGGCCCTGGCGAAACTCATCCAAACGCAAAGTGGGTCATTGCCTCAGGAGTATCATCCAGAGTCGTCCAGTGTCGTTCATACTGAATCCTACTGTCCTGTTCAGGTTCTGACACGGTCGTGTTCTCTGAAGTCGCCAAGTACCTGGACACTGATGGATGTTTCATGCTATCTCTGAGTCTGGGAGGTCTTGAAGATGATGGTGCACTTTAGAGGATGACATCATGAATTGGTGGCAGGGATAAAGATGATAAAGAGAGGAGTGTTGCGAGGTCATTTTGCTCTCACCTAGAGGACCTGGCCTGACCGCGGTCATCCAAAGCAGCACCTGGTCGCCAAGCCGCTTGTCCAGCTGCATGTGAACTCAACACATCAGGTGACAGCACACGACTGTATCCGATCTCATCGATCTGTATCGACAGAAGTCTTGTGTCAGCGCTGGACACCCAGAGTTTGGACAGCATCATGATGAGTTCGAAATAGTTGGAAGTGGAAAACTGATCCCTCACATGCGGGACCTGCAACCACGTGCAACGGAAGCAAATGCTCTTCGCGACCATGGACCTGAAGTAAAACAATCCCAAACCCGCCAACACCAATAAGAAGCAAGTCGTGGAGCTGAAGATTTATTGACGGAACAGCTGAAAGTGGCATCGGGACAGAAAGGTTTGCATCAAGAGAGAACCCGGGTGTGGTCGTTAGAAAAGACATGTTTCTCCAGCAAGAAATGGTATCTGATGGTATCTGCGTCACCCGCCTCACGGGCATGAGGCAATGAGTATGTCCACTGACGGAGCCCTTCATAGCCTCAATGACAGTCTCTGGGCAAAGGCGACCCCACAAGCCATAGAAAAACGAAACAGAACTTGATCTACCAAGGGAGTTTTCCCATGTGACAGAGCCAAATTGAGCCAAAGTCACACCATATAGAATGAACATGAATGAACTGATATAGACTTGCGGTGAGCTTACTGCCAACTGCAACTTGTTCAGAATCATCCAAGCAGCGCTGGGTAGGGTGAGCTTTGCAGCAAAGATGTTTCAGCTGCTCCGTCCACCTTTTGGAAATTGAGCATCCCAAAAGATCCCAAACAAAGAACATAGCGGACAGATGCAGACAGTGAACCAATGGCAACATTGCTTTGATTATTTCTTTCAAGTTCTGAACAGCCTGCTTGAGTTAAATCTCGGGGCGCAAGAGCGTCAAAAATGTCTCAAAATGCCAGGAAAAATTCTGTCCCGCCTCTCAAGATGCTTTGGCTTGGCGGCAGCATTGGAAGACAGGCCACTGCCAATGATGAGCACTCCTCGAGACCTCTGGAAGTCAGTGCTGATTTCTGATGGTTTCTCCATGTTTCTCCCCATCTTCTCATGTCCCAAGGAGCTGACCGTAGGGGAGCCAAAGCTCGTCCGACCTGGAGAAAATGGTCCGTGAAACCCGTGAAACACTTTCAAACTGTCAAAGCCATTTGAACAATGTTTGAACGTGGTTGACCGATGTCTTCCCTGCCATTTGCTGGTCAGTTCTTGCCAACCACAAGAAATGAGACCAACTTGCGACTAGAAGGCAGCTCCGGTCCACTTAAGATCGTCAGAGGCCAAGGTGGACTCAAACCAGAATCGTTGTCACCAGCAGGAATTTGTTTGTGGAAGACGTCGGAAGACCAGGGGAAATTTATGCAAATGTGAAGTTTGGTCATTAACATGATTGACAAATCCGGCACCTCGGAAGCAATAGCTTGCTGTGTTCGGGTCAGAGTATACTGTTTACTCATCTTCAACGCTGGTTGCAATCTGTGCACTGGCAGATTCGGACCACGTTTGTGTGGACTCAGCAAGCTCGAAAGCATCATCAAAAAGGCAGAGGCAGTGCAAGGGGTGAGAAGCCTAGTGCAATCTTCTTCTTTCATATCTTTCGCATAGCGCGCCAGGATCATTAGCAGCAGATTCCTTGCATTAGTACTGTATCGGCTTCCAGTGCCCGTCACACACCCCGCCAAGCATCATTTGTGTGAAGGCGCAAGTGACCATTACCCACAGATACCCACAGTATCGCCCCAGCCACTGCAGTGAATCTATGTAGATCAATCCTACATCCTGACACAATGTATATATTCATGTTAATTCATGTTTATTCTGAATATTTTATGATATTTTGGGAGTTCAATGAGTTCAAACCAGAACATGTCAGATGTCAGAAGAGCCTCCAAGCAATGTCTGGCCACTTCAGCACCCCTTTGACCGCTGAGCTCTGGAAGACTCAGCTGCACCACCGGAATGTTCATCAACGTCGGCCTTAGTTTTGTTGAGCAACTGCTTGGCAACTCTCTGCAAAAAATGAAAAAGAAATGCCACCACAACAAAATCAACAAGAAATCGAGTGATATCGAGTGTACCACGGTCCGTTCGAATCCACAAGTCTTGACACGTGACACATCTTGACACGGTGTTTTTCACCAACACTTGCTGCAACTCTTCGGAGATCGTGCTTTCAAGCTGCATCAGCACCAACGGGACGAAAACGCCATGATCCTAATGCCATCGCTGGAATCTCTAAGCTTCTCTGTGACAAAATGTGCTGATGCCAAAAAAAAGTCCAAAAAAGGATTGCGCAGAATTCATTCCACACTCGCCAAGGCTCCAAATTTCTTCCTGCATTGTGTCTGACATTTTTGCCCGCTGCTTCCAACAAGTCAAGCACCCATCCAGACCTCAGCAGCTTGACCCCTTGATGTCTGACGCATAATTCACATCAAAAAATATTGGGTTGCACTGGGCCCGTTGCCAAATCATTGATCAAAGCTCTTGTACATGCTGTGTATGAGTATAAAAAAATATTTGTATACATATATATATATATATATCATAATAATAATATGTCAATGTATGCATGTATTAGAGTCGCTCGAGAGGGCCTCGACGTGCATGGTCTCCCTTGTAAGGTCACAAGATGTCACAATTATTCTCCAGATCCAGTGTTCTTGTCTGAGTCTCCTAGCACTTCTGCGTCACCCGGTGGATGGAAGCGATGGTGCACCTGGACAAACACATGTAATACTATTTGAATGCATCAAATGAAAAGAAAGCATCTCGGGTGAATTGCTAGAGAATTTGTGGCTTTCCAAAGCATTTGAAATCTACGTAATTAGAATCTACGTGTATCATCGTGCATCTTACCTCTCCTTCTTTCCCAAAGGAACTGGCCTCGTAGGTCTGTCGTGGGGCTCCAGCATAGTCATAAAGAAGTCCTTGACCATGGGTTCGTCTTAAGGTCACCTCACAAAATCTCACCGAAGATACCGAAGCCATCGAAATCATTTGTCAAGTCTAACAGAAGGCTATGCAGGCTATGCACAAACTTGGCAGGTGTGCCTCAAGCTCGCCCTTGGTCTCCCAATGTGCAGAGATTACCAAAATACATCTTACCTCAGCAAGAGTGGGTGACAAGATGTGACAAGTGATTCAAACCCCTGAAATCCAATCCTTCGCAACAACAACAACAACAACAACAACAACAACAACAACAACAACAACACCACCAGCACCAGCACCAGCAGCAGCAGCAGCAGCAGCAGCAACAGCAACAGCAACCGCAACAGCAACCGCAACAGCAACAGCAACAGCAAGAGCAACAGCAACAGCACCAGCACCAGCACCAGCAGCAGCAGCAACAGCGACAGCAACAGCAGCAGGAGAAGAATCAGTCGCCCTCCAATAGTTGGCAAGTTCCCAGTACCTTTTCCGGAACTCAGGTTTGTCTGGACACTTACAAAGTTTCTCACAGATCAAAACACTTAAGACATCTTAAGACCATTTCCAAGAAGATTCTTATCTGGCCTTCCCTGGGTTTTTTCGGTGGGCTTGCCATCAAGAGCAAGCAGCGCGTCACTTTCATGGATTGATGTATCTGGTTGCTCGAGTTTTGCCCTAGACTGGTGCTGGGTGAGCCTAGGTCTCCCAAACCTTGTGATTGGGAGGCAAAAGCGAGTCTAGGAAGAACCCGCAGCCAAGTGCCATAAGCCCGAATCAGCATGAAGCAAGTGCAAGATACTGTAAAGACTAGTAAAGACTGTAAAGACTGTAAATAACAAAATTGGGAAAGCGCTTTGGATCTGATCCGTGCCAACCACCAGCCTCTGTTAGAGTTCGTCGTACTTCCTGTGGCGGCCAGCGGCATCGGAACAAGCACGGCTCAGTTTGTCATAAGCTGCGTTGATCCGCAAGGACTTTTCTTTGCAACGTTCAGCACCGCATTTGTCGGGATGATGCTTCTGCATCAGCACACGACGCTGCTGAGAAATCTTGTCGCAAGAAAATCTGGAAGACCAAGAAAGCTCCAGCTCTCGCACTGCAGCATGCTGACCATCCCATCCCGCCAACTCTTGCAAGAAACCCATGAATCTACGCAGCGTATGCTGAGAGATCCAACGTGCCACAGAAGCTGCCAAGTGAGCACCAACGCTTTGTCCGAGCAACTGGCCACCCCACCCACCCAGTGCAATCGCTCCAGGAACCAAGAAAGGGTTCACGATACCAGTAGCAACCATCAAAGCGCTTGAAGCATAGCCCGCACCAACAGCTCCAGCAACACTGCCAACAGCACCTCCAGCAACAGCACCCACACCAGAAGACACATCGACGATTGCAGTTTCCATGACATCAGCTGCACAATCAGAGTTCAACGCGTCACAACCCAAAGACGCCCTAATGGCGCCTGTGACTGCATTGAACAAATGAAATGTCGGATCACGAAGCAAATCCATGGATGACCAATGTCTGGCCACTGTCTCGTCCATGAAGCGCTTCTCACCTTTGCTCAGCCAAGCACTTGAACTTCTGACATGCGCACGGCCATCCCAGTCGTAAAACAGCTGTGAGCTGACCTTCAGGGAACCATGGGTTGGCTGTGCCATCTGTCTGCCCTGGTTATCGACTTGGGTGAAAGAAACCTGCTTTCCTGCTGCCAGTTTTTCGATCCCCTGCTGTTTGAAGATGTATTCCTTGCCTTTTCCGGATTTGGTAAAGTCAACTGGGGCATCAAAATTGAAGGTGTCACCGGATGAAAGAGCAGATATTGCATCAATCGATTCCCAAAAGTCGAATGCAATCAGGCAAAGATCAGCACTATGTTGGGCAGCTCGGGCAGCTCGCTTGGCAAAGCCAAGAGCATGATTTTTGTCGGGTGTGAAGTAGATACCTTCGCCATGATGTGTGTGCCTAATACCGTCTTTCAAGCTGGGAATAAATCCATCTCGGCGGATCTTCTCGCAATTCTCCAAAGAAGTGCCATGATACAATGTCCGGGCACTTGAAAGGGGGACGCAAGTAAACACGTAAAGCACGTAAAGCACAAAGCAACGGTACGAAGCCATGCGCTTATGATCTTGGAATATCCTGGGCTTGTGCCAGTACTCGAGCCTAAAGGAGCTCTTCAATGCCCACAGGCTCCGTGAGCTGTTTTGCACGATCTGTCGGGAAACTGGTCCAAACTTCGAATACATGACATAGAATAGCAGATTGTATCAGATTGTATATGATTGTATAGTACATCTATCAAGTCTATCAAGTCCTTTCGTTCCGAGCGACGCGATTCTCATCCAGTTGCAGCCGCAGAGGAATCTCGGCCAAACATCGTGCAAAAGGATGCTGCTCATCCAGCAGCAACGGCATTGGGCCGATGCCATGTGAGATGAACCTGAGACACGCCCGGCGCGTCGTCGCGTCGGGCACAGGTCGCAGGATCACACCCGTGAGCAGAATTGACTGGAACAATGTTGAACAAATCTTGTAGTCTTGCAGCGAAACATGTCCTGAAATTTGTTGGTTGCCAAGCCGCAATGTTGGAAGCATCGGCATCTCTGAGCGATCCGTCACGATGCACTCCTACAGTAATGTCTGAAGATTCTGAAGACAGGCGATCTGATCAATCCGTAGCTACACCGCAAGATGTGTTTCTACTTTGAGTGACTGCAAGGTCTTCAATGGCCGAGGTGCAATTGGATGGAAGGCGTTGTCAAAACATTCCTCCCTTGGAGGCTTCGTCAGCATGTGTCAACAAATGCCGAAGCAGAACACATCAACAGCGATTTATCCTGAAGATGCATCGCAAAGTCCTCGATACTTGAAATATCTTGAAATGAGTATTAATGTCTACTGTCTACCTGTAGAATGGATGAGTTCTTCTTCAAAAGCAGTCTCATGCTGCATCCCAAGTTGCTGAACCTCAGATGAGTGCTGAAAGTGGCCAGTGAGGACATGATCCGAGGTCAAATCGGGAGGATCTGGGGACATTCAAACATGCAACAGGCTGCAACAGGTTCAGTTACAGTTCAGTTGTTTGAATTCTGACATTGCGTGTTCAAAAGGATCCTGTCGGAACCAATGGCATGCCAGCACTTCTGATTGACAACAAAAAGTTGAGAATAGATATGAACAATTAGTATCAAATAGTACATAGATGTAAATACTGACAAATCATGGATGGCCAAGTGATGCCAAGTGACTGTGGAGTCATAGGCACTGCGCGACTGCACCTTTTTTTTGCCTCTGCTCTTTGGACCTTCAAGATCCTCCTCCTCACGAATCTCACAGATCAGCAGTGATCAGCCAAGTTTGCCAAGTTTGCATAATATGACATATGGATATTCACTCACCTTCATTTTATAGCTGTACAGCACGGTGCCTGCAGATACAAACCAGCACAGCCACCGAACATGTTGGCCAGTGCGGGGTTCATCTTCTTGGCATGTGCCTGGCGCATGTTGCTGCCATGTACTGGCTATCTGTGACATCGGGACCATTCGGAACCAACACCGGATCGGCCTCCTTTAGGGTTGGAGAGCCGCAGACGAGTTCGAACCTTTGGGCAGTTCGCCGGTGTCTTAGAAGGTGGGAAATGATGGGGGATGTGGGGAAGATTTGAGGGGAACCTTTACCATTTCGACATACCTAAGCAGTGCAGCCTCTGAAGCTTGTCTCCTGCAAAGCATCCCCTAGCTTTCCGCTTGTAAAACTACTCAGGGAGGAGAGAAGCTTCGCAGGCTCTGCTCCATTGTCAGTGTGGGAAATTGGAATAGGATATCCGGTGTTAAGATATATATATATATATTTATGGAATTAATCAGTATATATATATAATTGTATATATTATTATATCATATCATATAAGTTGTATCTACAATTATATCTACAATAAATATATTGTATATCCTAGACTACAAAATGTATTCCGCCTGAACTGAGTAGACTGGCATCGACCATCACCAGAAGCATTGCCTACTTGCTGCTGCTTAGACAAGCTGAGCCGCATGTCTGGTGAATCTGCCACATGTGGGGCACCGCCAAGGTCTCGCTTGCCTCAGCACATGAACTATAGCCTGGCATAGCCTGGCCCACAAATACCTACAACAATAATCAACCATATAATACAGAGTTCAACATGTTTCACTTTTTTTTTCCACAACTAGTGCTGTGCCCTTTGATTCAAAGGTCAGGTACGTCGGACTGCTCCAACTCCTCCATCATCTGCTTGAAGGCTTAGCCCAGCGTGTCCATCAAACATCTGCTTTTGGAAACCTCAACGCCCAAAATTTGAAAACTCATGCACATAAGTCACATGAGTCACATGAGCACACATCAACACAACAAAATGCGCAGAAGGTTGCTGTTCCCAACGGGTGCATGGTGGCATCAAGTTGTTTGTGTGAAGTTGCTGCCAAACCAGGCTGTATTGAATCATGCATTGACTTCACACACAGATGGGGTGCTCCCCAACTGAGATCAACGCAATATTTTTCTGCATGATTCTGACGATATTCCTGGGCAAAAGGCTCAATAAGCAGAGATTGCAATTCTGGATTCCAGATGATTCTAGAAGATTCTAGATCTGCAAACAATCTGCAAACAGTTCCAGTGGACTTGCAACAAAGCGTCGTCCATCTTGTCGCTTCCACACAAGATTCCAGTGAGTGGCGTGTCCTGGAGGCCATGTCAACGGCAAAACGAGATGCGAAAAGGTGCGACAGAATCTTCTAACACGAGTTTCGCCCATATCAAATGCATATCAAATGCAACACTCCTGCACATGTGGAGCTCCCAAGAAATTCCTTGGCTTAAAACAGGAAAGCTTTGAGTGTTGACATGACATACATGACCTCGCAGGTGATGCTTTTATGTATTGTTTGTGTAGGACTAGGGGACTAGGATCGTAGTTTGGGAAATACTATGAATATATATATATATATGAATACAATATGAATACATTGAATACATTGCACACTTGTTGCATTGAAAATTCGACTTTGGCTTTGCGGAAAATTGAGCCTCAGCAATCGTCAGCCCATCCAAAATCAGGGCAAGTTGCCGTTTCGATCGCGACCGAGGGCCGCGGTCGTCATCTTCTTGCAAGCTGCGTCCTGCAAGGCCTCGCAAGATGGACGATATGATGGAGACTTTGAGATCTTTGAGGCAAAATGAAGCAGATGAAGTTGGCTGCGAAACTAAAATCAAAATAAATCAATACAAAATAATACAAATTTCAAATAAGATCAAAATAAGATCCAAACATGTCGTGATATCTCGTGCCTTTCAACATACCAGAAAGATCTCCTTGTTGGACCTCGTGAAGATCCTGCCGAACAGCTTCGAAGTATGAGAATGTCAAACAACTCGAAAAAAATCACCAAAAAGATCAACAAATACATCTGACACCGACACCATCTGACACCAACATCATCCAACATCTGGCGCTTGGATCCAGACTTGGATCCTACCAAGCTGACCTTTTTTGTGGCGTGGAAGCGCCATGAGCAAATGGCAACACATGGAATTGAGGGAAAAGATCCGCAGGCGGTCCAAAGATGTCTAAAGCATCTCAAACATTCAAAAACTACCCTCTGCATCTCTATGTTGTCGGCTTTATCCAGGCCGTTTCCTTGTGCTCGGTGAGTTTGTTGCTTCCGCAAATCAACTTCTCAAGTTCATGGGTGTCTTGCACCTGATCCGGATGGCGGTGGTAGCTCCGGTATGCTAAATCTCTCAAGGTGGAGACCGAAACAAATTTAATCGCAAGCGAATTCAGCCTCAAGCAAACCCTCGTACATGAAGTGCCATGAAGACTCTAGAAACACACTGAATAGTCTTGGCAACAAAATAGAATAGATAACTGCTTCATACTGCTTCCACGCCAATCCTTTAGGGTTTCGTTCCAAGATTCCAGGGCCCTTTCCATGGTCCCATTTCTCTTCCCTCGTTGTGTCTCGCAGTTTCTAATGCAGGCCATGGAACATGTGGAGCCCCAAAAAAGTGCCGCGTGCCAGTCACTTTGGCCCCAGCCACATCGGCAAGCTGATCTGAGAAACCTGAAGAAGGAACAGAAATCAAGGTTGATTGAAAGTTAGCAGCTAGTGAATCAAATGAATAAGTAGTGGTGACTGAAATGAAAGAGTGTCGTAGTAAACCATAGTGTCGTTTGCCTTGATATGTCTTGATATGTCTTGATGTATGACCGAAACATCATGAGGTGAAACTGGTGAAACCAGTACTGTAACGGTCGAATAACGGTCGAAAGAGCATCTGAATTCCAGGCCCAGAGACCAGCATAGCCATTGAAAATGGCAGCCATTTGAGGCTTCTCCTCAAGCAAAGCCAAATGAAGCCAGCAGGAAACCGAGATTCACAGAGGTCTTTGCTCAGTCTGCTTGGTGCATCTGCACTAGGTCAAACAATTGATTTCTTGCGTCACTACCTATTGCATAACTGTTGATCATTGGCATGTGATCTATAGGCCCTGCTCAAAACCAACACGGTAGGCTGGCATTTTCTTTCGAGCCTTCTCCACTTCGGTCCAGAACTCAGCCAAATGCTCGCTTCCACAAACCATCTTTGCCATTCCCTTGGAAGGACAGGCTTCACAAAAGCTTGGGGAATAAACGATCGACATCGATCAACTAGGACAGAACAAATCTTTCTTTCTGCTGCCAAGCTTCTGGGGTGTCAGCCTCAGGATGCAACAAAATCACCAAACTGCAGCAGTACATTGCAGTGTTGGGAACTATGGATGGGGGAAATCTTGAAGATAGAAAACCCATGAAAACCATTGAAAACCCGGCATATTCCTCATGAGAAATGATTCAATGTGCAAATCAATGCAAATCATGTGTATCTGCAAGGAAATATATGTTCATTTCACTGCACCGTTTGGGACCTCCTTCATGGATAATATGTGGATAATCATGGATATGTCATATGAATGTGGTGCCCATTGGTTTGGTCTGACACTCTGAGGCTTCAACTGTATGAGGAGCTCCAATGAAGCAGCGCTTGCCTCGCGGCTGCTGCTGCTTCACCCGCTGGCCGGCCTGCAGCTGCCAGCTCCAGGTACGGTCACTTGACGTCAATTGAGTCAAGTTATATCAGGTTATGCCAAGTTACAAACATCTCTGTCTAACCAGTTTTTAACCAGTTTTAACTTAAGTCTTAACCAAGTCACAAAGCCACCCTGCTCCCACATCCTCAGACTTGTCTCAAAGACTTTGGAGAGAAGATAACCAATGCAGAAGGGCAAAGTGATTATATGTACTAATCTCTTTTATGTCTTGATGCTTGGAGTTCACTTCTGCCACTGCTAGATCTCAAACTCTGAAGAAGCATGTGATAAATTTCATCAAATTCTTTTGCTCGAGACAAGACACGACTTGTCGCGGAGATTCTTGTGCACAATGTGCCTTGTGCTCCTGGTTGTGTCCTCCTGGTATGGAGCCCAACACCACAAGATGCCACAAGCACACTAGATGTGATAGTTAAGAGCTGATCAGGTTCACCTACTGATTGGAGCTGCAAACTGGTCCCTGTTTAGCTCTATCGATTTATATCGATTATGTATGATTATCTTATATCATATATCTATATCACTTTATATCAATGCATATCAATGTACATCGATTTACCGGATTTGTAGGTTTCGCACTGGCAACATCGAACTTCTCAATGCCTCACCTGTGTGAAATGCTCAGCAAAGCGAGGGCCCTGGGAAAAACTGGGAGGTGTAGAGCTCCGGCAGGTTACCTGAAAAATGTGGTTGCCCCATGCCCCAAAGGCTTTGAGTATCTCAGAGTATCTCAGAGTCCTATGAAATGGACTGAAGAAAGCTAAAAAAAACGGAGTAGCGATTCTTCAAATCTGTTTTTTCTGCATTGATTCCGTAAGGCAGAGTCGTTCTGGCTCACCAAATAACCAAGTTTCTTTGTCATGAGTCATGCCATGATTTTGCAGAACTCTACCCTCAAGTTTCACAGAAGCGCCGCTGCTGAAAAGAATGAAAGGATATGAGAAGTGCAGCTGAGAGCTGCTTTCAGCTTTGACCTCCGGTTTTATCATAATCTTATTGAAGTTGTGTTGCTTTTGTAGAAATTGTCATTGAGCCATGTTGTGCACAACACCTTGTGTGAAGACTGACGCGACTAGCGGGTTGTCAACAGCCAAATCACACTTGAAGGCAGGATGCTCTGAAGGGAATGGAAAGATTGCTTTTTTGGCTGCGACATGAATGGCGTCGCACAAGGAGCGTGAAGTCCGTGCCACGGTTCCAGCTTCACTGGAAACATGGCTTTGAAACAGAGGTTTTCTCGTTTGAGAGAACCCAAAGCTGCCACTCTTTGCTTGGGAGGAAGCAAAAATTAACAGCAGATTGTTGAATTTCTACTCTGAAGCTTAAAATATTTCACCATTGGATCCATTCTTTGGGTCCTTCCCCTTCATCATCGCTGTCCACAAAATTACGCGGCGCACGCTCGGGCTCCTCGCCCGCGGGCGCAGCGTCAGAAATGGTCACGTCGATGGAAGGACTGCGAATGGGACAAACACTCACCTCATTGAAAGTTTTTCCCCAATCCTCCAATGACATGAAGGCTTTTCCATCATTGCCTCCAGCCCTCTTCTTCTGCAGCCGTTCTTGAAGTTGAGGATTTTGGCTCCAAAGCTCTGAGGAATCTCCCCAGTCTCCTGTCCACTCTTTGTGGCCCCAAGGGTTTCTGACTTGCATGAGCCGAATGGGTGTGCCATCATCAAGCACCTCCTCAAGGACTTCCAACAAGGAGTAGGCATGCCCCAACACAATGCCTTTGGCCTTGGCCTCATCATTGGCACCCATCCAGGAGCAGGTCATCAAATGATCTTTAGTGCCCAGGGCATGGATCGTGTCAAAGAGTTCATTGAGATCCAGAGAAGTTTCTTGGAAAAAGTCGAAACACTTGTAGTTGATCTTCCTCCCTCGAGCATTCTCAGTCTTGCCATGGGCCCAATCTTCTTTCAAGACTTTCCTCTTCCACCTCTGGTCTCTCATGGTCCAGTGCACAAAGCTTTTGAAGCCTGTCATGGCCTGCAAGGCAAACCAAGAATCACCTCCCCAAAGTTTGCCCCAGGAATAGCAGAACTTGGCAAATGCCTTCTCGAGCAAAACTGCCCATAGCTCTTCACCCAGAGGCCTAGCAAAGAGAGGGGCTGGCTTTCCATTTTGCAGCTTGCAGGGAAGAAATTCATCAATCACCATCGAAGTCCATTCATGAGCTCCAGCATCGTACAGCGAAATGCTGTACTTGCCATCTTCAGTCACATGCTTGGTATTGAAGAGTTTCTTGACCAACTCAGGGTGGCTGCCCACCGAAGCAATCGCAGCCATCAACCAGCAATCTCCCACCTGACCTTGCTTCACGTCTTGAGGTCGTATCTGATCGAAGAGCACGGATTCCGATGGATCTCCAAGCATGCGAGCCCTTACCCAAACATCCGCAGGATGTTCCTTTTGATGCCCCTTGATGCTCCTGCCATCATGCGGGAACTCTGGATCCTCGAAGGCATTGGGATCGTCTTGAACTCCAGTGTATTCAGAGCGGCATGCGAGTTCATAAGCATAGTGGTATGGCTGGCCGGTCACTGTAAGCAACTTCAGAGTCCTCTGTTCACCAGGCTCCAAGACAACACACACCGTCTTGCCTTCGGAAAACTCAATGTTTTGGCAACTGGTAAATTCAAAGTAGAACTTCTTCTTCACCTTGGCATTGGTATTGGTGATGGTGGCCGAAACACTGCCTTGGCCGTCAGTCACATCTTCCGAGAGAGAGCACTTGGGATCTTTTCGTGTGAGCCACGAAATAAACTCATGCACTTGGATGGTACCATCCTTGTTCTTGTCTGCCTGCCTGAAGACGTAGCTTGAGCCCTTAATTCCCAATTGCTCAAAGACCTGGGTCATCTCCTCCTCTGAAAGTGTTCCATCGCCATTCACATCGTACGCCTCGAAGATTTTCTGCAGTCGCTGCGTGGGGGTCATTTCCGCCGTCATCTCTACACCGGGGGTTCTGTGCGATCAACTTCTATTTCTCTGCTACACGTCCCGGAGCCGAAAGCTGTGAAACAAATCAATGTTCTTTCGTGAGCTCCAGTCTCATCAGTCTGATTCTGTTTGCATTTTTGAATTCTTCAGAAAGTTTCTTGTGTAATTTCCGAAATTGCAACACCTGTAACCTAGAGAATAGAGTTCAGTGTGAAGAATTGACATTTCTTTGATGTTTAGCATCCATCTCTCTGCGTTTGCCAGTATCCCAGCCTGAGAGCCGTGTCTGACTCTGCTGCACAATCCAAAACTATGCGACAATATGTTCAAAAGCTGATGTTTGGTGTTCGGTTGAAGTACTCCTGAACTATTTGATCCGTCTGAATCTTCTCAAAACTGGTTTCTTCTGAAGACAAGGTGCC
The DNA here is from genome assembly GCA_003297045.1 of Symbiodinium sp. clade C Y103. Classification (NCBI taxonomy): domain Eukaryota; class Dinophyceae; order Suessiales; family Symbiodiniaceae; genus Cladocopium; species Cladocopium sp. clade C. The sequence continues at coordinate 82,613 of BGPT01000423.1, forward strand.
ACAGCTTTGCTACGTCCGCCGCTTAAGTCCCGCTCTATAGCATGCGCAGCAGAATGCGAAAGGTCATCTGTAAACCAAACGTAGTCTGCACCATTTCCTTCAGGCTCAATGCAGATCAGGAATTTTGAGTTTGCTATGTGAGGCCCCATGTATCATTTCGGAACCCATCTAAAGTCCCACAATAGATTGCGAACATGAGAAGCATTGGGTCACAGTTGGTACATGACTCAATTGCATGGTCATCTTAGTCATCTTAGTCATATTGATAAATCTCATGTCATCCCACAACAGTCAACGTCTCACAATTCTTGCCAGGGTTCGTTGGCGCGGGGTGGCGTCGCGGTAGTGCATGGGAGACTTCGTCACCTTGAGCTCGAAGACTCGAAAACAAAACAAGGAAAATACGGAAAATGTAGGAAAATCGTTGAAAATCAATGAAAACCAAAAGGGTGAAATCAGTAGAACCCTCAAGACCCTCAAGATGTCTAGGAAAGCCGGTGTTCTAAATTATACTCGTACGAACAATTACTTGGAAAGATCCGCATCCTTGTGGGCCTGCATGTCACGCAGAATTCCCGGCTGACCGGCAAAACAACTGCCAAGTGGCAGGAGATGCAGCTGTTGAGGGCGTCCGATCCCTGCAGAAAAGCCACAGAACGCTGATAAGAGCTCTAAATCGCCATATGTATATATATATATACATGAGCTACCATCCCCCCAAATGTCCACCTTTCTGTCCTTGTTCGAAGTTGTCTAGACCATGAAAATGAAAGGAAGTAGAGTGATCTTGTGTGATTCCTTCACAATATGCAGTTCGTGATTAACATTCAGTATTGCTATAAAAAAGTGCAGTTGTCGATGCACATTGCAGCATTCCTTGAAAACAATGCCATTAAAGTGGAACGCTGCCTACAGGTTGCAATCTGCCTGGAAGACAAGATATTCCCTCACATAAGAAACAATATTCTTGCAAGAATCCAGCTCAGCTTTCCTTTCATTTTTCTTTTATGGCTGTATGACCATGGTTTTAAAAAAGTGTATGAAGATACAGTGGTTGCCTTGAAGACAAGGTGTGCTCTTAGATAACAAACAGTATTGTCTGTCGACAGATGCAATACATTCTTTAATGAAGTAAAGCCTTCCCTATCATTTTTTTCTACATAAGGCAAGACTTCGCTTCTTCAAAAACATCCTGTTTGTTTTGTTCAAATGTCTCATTCATAGGGAAAGGCACATTGCAAACATACAACCATGACCATGTTTCTTTCAAAAAAATACTGCATACACCAAAGGGTTCTACTTAATAGCAATGCTTCTTTGTATAATTGCATGCTGTTCAATCAAATGGTTCACTTCCTTGTGGAGGAAGCTTTGCACATACTTGCACCGACGCTTTCTTTAAGGGATACTATAATCGACGAAAATGGATGCTCAAAGGATTCCATTCAAAAATCATGCTGTCCTCCTTCCATAATTCCTTTACCTCTTTAACAGAACTTTACACAGTTGTAAGTCTCTTTGAAAGTAATTTTACATTCCTTTCAAAGAAATGCTGCACTCCTTCATGACTTTGCACAGCTGTAGGTCTTTTTCAACATATTTTTTTATTCCTTTCAAAGAAATGCTGCACTTCTTCATGACATTGAACAGCTGCAAGTCTCTTTGAAAAAATCCTTTCAAACATATGCTGCACTCCTTCATGACTTTGCACAGCCGTAAGCCTCCTTGAAAATAACTTTATGTACATTACATATATATATATATTCCTTTCAAAGAAATGCTGCACCCCTTCATGACTTTGCACAGCTGTAATTCTCTTTGAAAATAAGTTTATGTATGTATATATGTACAATTATGTACATATATTTGTATATTATTCTTTTCCAAGAAATGCTGCACTCCTTGATATAAGGGGACGATACAAAATTATGTCACTTTATGCAAGGAATGATACCTCTTTATGCAAGGAATGTCATGTGAATTGAAAAATACTGCTGCACAAGGCCTATATTGGAGGATTTGGCTTTGAAAACAAACCTCCAAGATAATGCTGAAACTTGGTTGCTTGTTACATGTTCAAGTCCTGGCTTTGTTGCAATGATTTCTTCCCATGGTTCGAGAAAGTAACTTTCTGGGACGGAGCTCAAGCCATGAGAAAAGTAATGAAAAATGCGCACCTGGATGATGTCTATGAGATGTGGTTGAGTAGACATGGTGTCTGATGTTTTCAATAGTTCTGGCACTGTTTGGGAATTATAGGAGAAACATCAAAAAAAGTCGATGGGGGTCCATGAGTGGCTGGGAAGCTGATCCTTACTTGTTCCATAGCTGTCCCCTACTTGACATCTAGATATTATACAACTACCTCCTTAGCTGTTGTACTCAATACTCCAATGTTCTCGAAAGTTTAGACTCTTGGGAAATACAATACAACCAAAACCTCGAGAAAACATGAGAAAACCAAAAAAACAAAAAACAAAAAAAATCAGAGAATGTTTGGTCTGAGGCTCATGTTTGTTTGTTTTTTGGTTTTACCTAAGTTTTTTGTTTTTTTTTTGGTCTTGACCTCTAAAAAAACAAAAAACACAAGGATTTTTTTTTGGATAAATTGATAGTCTTGAAATGGTGAAACATCAAAAAAACTCAAACACCAAAAAAACTCAAGGTTTTTTTGATGTTTTCATTGCATAGCAATCGAAAAACCAAAAAAACCTTAAGTCCTTTTTGTTTTTCACCATTTAAAGACTATCAATTTATCCAAAAACACACAACTTGAGTTTTTTTGTTTTTTTAGAGGTCAAGACCAAAAAAACAAAAAAACTTAGGTAAAACCAAAAAAAACATGAGCCTCAGACCAAACATTCTCTGGAAAGTCTTGTCTTTCTTGTTTGTTTGGTTTTCTCAAGGTACCAGTCCAGCCCAGAGTAATGGAATATCTGCTGAACCTACTGCTGCTACTCTTACAGGATGTGGATGTGCATTACAACATACAACCAAAACCTTGAGAAAACCAAAAAAACAAAAAAAAACACAACTTTCCAGAGAATGTTTGGTCTGAGGCTCATGTTTTTTTTGGTTTTACCTAAGTTTTTTTGTTTTTTTGGTCTTGACCTCTAAAAAAACAAAACAACTCAAGTTGTGTGTTTTTGGATAAATTGATAGTCTTTAAATGGTGAAAAACAAAAAGGACTTAAGGTTTTTTTGGTTTTTCGATTTTTGGTGACCTTAGTTTCTTCATGGCTATGCAATGAAAACATCAAAAAAACCTTGAGTTTTTTTGGTGTTTGAGTTTTTTTGATGTTTCACCATTTCAAGACTTTGTGTTTTTTGTTTTTTTTAGAGGTCAAGACCAACAAAAAACAAAAAACTTAGGTAAAACCAAAAAACAAACAAACATGAGCCCCAGACCAAACATTCTCTGAAAAGTTTTGTTTTTTTGTTTTTTTGGATTTCTCGAGGTTTGACTGCCAGGCATATCAAATCCTTCAAGGGCAGCAGCAATAAGTTCAGCAGATATTCCATTATTCTGGACTGGACTACATAAAGCATTTCCACGCAATACCAAACCAGAAATATACATGCCCCACTCAGTACCAAACCATAAAAATAGCACAAAAAAGGTGGACATTTGGGGGATTTGGGGGGTACCCCCATATAATATAATTCTATATTATATTATATTATATTCCATATTAGAGTCTAGTCTATATAGTCCATAGATATCCATAGATGTCTACAGACTTCCAGGATCACAGGATCACCAAAGAGAAGACTGCACTGACAGCACTGATCTTGGAAAAGTTGCTCGTGTTTGCATAATTTTCGGACCTGGTTGAAGGTGTGGTTGATCTATTTCCTAGGCAAAGAAAGCCAAACAAATTGTAGAGATCAGCAAAGAAGACCTGGAGATTTCGCATCGAAATCAGGAAATCATCAAGGTTGAGACATTCTGAGACCATCTGATCCAAATTGATCCGATGTTGTCTTGGCCGAGTGTCGATTCTTTGGTGTCTCTTGTCTTTGCTGAGATCCTGCTGTGGCAGCATGACCTTCGGCAGCCCCGCACCCTGTGTAGCGAACCAGAAAAGGATAAAAAAAGCTATGAATCGGTATGAACAAGTTGCTTTTTGTTGGTTTTTGATGGGGCTCCCAGGTTTTTCTTTCAGAAATCATTCACCCTGAAATACCCTGAAAGGTCACTCTCCGTGCTAGGTCCATGATTGGGTTTCACAAAGTCTGGTCCTTTGCAACACATTGAGTGTCGGACCTTTTGGAGGCCCGAAAGACGCGTCTCTTTGCTCTCGTGAGGGAACAGTATTCCTGCAACACAAACACAGCAAACATAGCTCACAGAAGAGGTGTGAGCGGGTTGACTTTCTGTTCACCTGAATGCTGCAGTAGCCATTTACTTCCTGCTTCATGCGATATCTATAGGCCCTTACTGGGTTTCCGCTGGTTTCAACCCTTGAATATTCCTGAGCCTTCTGGCAACCAAAACAACACAAAAACAACATAAAAACAACACAACAAACATATGGTGATGATCTTCGAACATCTTCTTTCGACAAATGAAATGGACAGAGTCTGACAGAGTCCAGCTCCACTTGGGAGATGCCCTTGGAGATGAAGCGCTCATCTCGTCTCCTTGGTCGCTGTCGAGCCCTAACCTCGAAGCTGCACTGCATTATGTCAAACACATGGCCATTTGATTCTACAAAAGTCTATATGTATGATTCTATGTACATCTATGTACATGGTATTGATGCAAAATAAGACTATACCGTATACCATACTTGCAGAATACTTAATGCATCTTCCTACTCCTGAGAATTATACTCCATACTTTTATAATATTTTATATACTTTTATCATCTTTTGTCAATCTTCCACCGCCTGACCTCCCCTCATGGGCTCTCGGTATCTTATCCTACGGCATCCTACGACATCCTATACATTCCTAATCATTCCTATACAATGTGTTCGAAAGCACCACACCACTTTGCTTCGCGAGCTTCGTGGCTGCCTCGTCTCCCTAGCGCTGCTCGACCGCAACATGGCACCTCAACACGTTGTCTGTCAAGGTTTGTGCATACTTGTATTTGAAATATTTTGAAATTACATTTGTCACACTGTGGCAGTCGCATTCTATGCTTACACTCAAAAACAGCAGTGCGGACAGAGAAGGGTGCGGTGTGACAATGATGTGACAATGATGTGACAATGACCTTGCATTATTTCATCGCAGCGGGTATACAGTAGAGAGATTTGATTGATCAGAGTTGCATAGATCGGCTTCATCCGCAACCGATCACAAACGCACTTCCTCTTGTTGTCTGAAACACAGTCAAGAGACGTTTGCCATGTTGGTCAAGAGACCTGCAAAGCAAGGCGCGCTCTTCAACGGAATGTGTTCCCGGTCAAGTCCAGCTTGAGGGAAAAGAGCTGGCATTCTTCGAGGACAAACAAAATGACCAAACCAATGCAAACAAAACTATCCGATTTCAGTAACAATGGGGGTCCTAGTCTGTGCAACAGAAAGGGGAAGGATGGATTCTGTTCAAAAGCAAAGCTCCAATTCTCTATACAATGATAGATGATATATGAAAATCTCAGTCGACAATGCCGGCGATTGCCTCTGCTTCAACACACAAGCAGATCAAATGAAGCATGATCAGCAAGCGCACAGGGGTAGGAGGAGCTCAAGTTGAGAGCATGTCGTTTTTCTATCTGATCTAAGAATAGAAACCTGGAAGGAATGGAGCAAACGGGAACAAACCCGGCCTGTCGTGAAAAGTCACCGCACGTTTGTGATCGGCATTGCCTGGCGACCATGCCAAGTCTTACAAGTTGAGCGCGCGCACCTCCGCACTTTCAAATTCAAAAACAAAGAGTAACAAAGTCGACATTTTTTAAGTATATGTGGATGCTGAATTGTTGGCGCCAGCCTAACTACCTTGACCAACTGTACCCTGAAACAAAATTGTACATCACACTGTGAATTTGCAGTTTATTTCTCCTTGTCTACACAAAGTGACAAGTATTCCAGCTATTCCTTGTGTGTGTGTGGCCGCACCAAACGGTTGGCCTTCACGCCGGGCGCTTTGGGCTCGGGGCATTGTTGCTTGAGCCGCAAAGAAAGTGTTGCAACAGACGCAACATGATGCACAGTCGATCAAGACGGACCAGAGTATGTCAGAATGGGTCAAGAACATCTCCTTGGCAGAGCCCTGACACATTCTGCGACGGAGCTGTAACACATGGAAGAGAAACCGGCCTTGGCAGTTCCTTATTTGAGCTTGGAAAGAGCTACGGACATGAACAAGGCAAAGAATGCAACTGGCTGGAACTTCCACCCAAGCCACTTAGGCCACGTGAATTTGATACACAATAATATGCTGCAGGAAGTGTTGCGGCTAACAAACAGACGTCTTTTTGCAAGCTCAGTCAGGGATCAGCTCTGCCGTTCCGCCTGCCATTCACCACAAGTTGTCTCAATTGACTCCATGTCATTTCAGGTCAACCATATCTTTTCAAACAATACTTTCACCTCAACATGTCATGGATAAAAAATTGTGCTCCCCAAATTCTTGATGGTTCGTTCATCTATGTCGATCTACAAATGACAGCAACACATAGCAACACACACAATGGCGATGTTCTACCCCTAAGGCAGCGCACCGCGCCTCGCTGGCTTCCTCAGCCCGAAGGCTATGCAACAACGTGATACAACAATATTATACAAATATATACAGATTATACATAGTACAACAACAATTCTTAGAAGTACTGCATCTGACTGAAATTCCTTGAAATTCTTAGACTCTCGTAGACATTCTTGGACTCTTGAAGCCAATCTCTTCGTGAGGGATTCGGAACCACTGGCTCAGCAAAGTCTGAGACCAGGACTTGCATGCTGATCTCACTGGATTTTCGTTTCAGCTCTTCTCGCAATCTGGCACGGCTGAAATGGACCAAGTTCGCCAAGTAGCATCAGATCAAGATCTCTATGGAAAGTTCAGAATTCTCCAAGACGACTAGCCTTGCACTGAATCTACGATGGTCATCAATCCCCATCATCACTTGCCTTGCATCCTTCCACGTGCCAAATGTTACACTAACAAGCCTCTTCCATTGAGAACGAGGAGGATGTCTATTGATACATCGTGCCCTTGGCTGGTGAAATGGCTGACGAAGTCAGTCTTCCAACCGGTTGACTCAGTTGGGAGCCCTCGAGTGCAAGCATCGTTCAGCAAATTGATGCAGACCTCCACGACGGTAGCAGATCGAGGCAAATCCGGCTGCACAGCAACGCACAGCAACGCACAGCAATGCGACCTGACCAGTGGAAAGGCCACCCAATGCAGCCGCTGCGAAGTGGCGCCCTCGAGGATCAGACTGGCCGGGGCTTTGAGGACTCCCTTCTCAATTGTTCTTGACACAAATGGAGATGTCGCAACACATCACAACGATCAAAAAGCATCCAAAAGCATTCATAAGATTCATATACTAGCATATATATATGTATATATATATATAGATACATACATACAAACATACATACGTACGTACGTACGTACCTACCTACGTACCTACGTACCTACGTACCTACGTACCTACCTACCTACCTACATACATTACATTACATTACATTACATTACATTACATTACATTACATTACATTACATTACATTACATTACATTACATTACATTACATTACATTA
>BGPT01000423.1:90356-160379 GCA_003297045.1 Symbiodinium sp. clade C Y103
TACATTACATTACATTACATTACATTACATTACATTACATTACATTACATTACATTACATTACATTACATTACATTACATTACATACATACATACATATTATATTCATGATGGTATTCATATTTTATTCATATTCATTTATACATAATCATCATAATCTATTTATCAAATAGTTTCATAGCCTGATCAACCGCATTTCCAGTACCTCTGGAGGAGCATGTTGAAGCGCTTCGCTGGACAGATGGAGCATGTACCTAATTCACATCACACACGGCAAGTCAGCTGCTGCAAATTGGCAGCATGGATAGTGCACCCCAAACTGTTCTTCAACTAGCCAATATCAAGACAGTTGAAGTTTATCCTCTTGGGTCCCTGAGGATTAGGAAAGGAAAATCGAAAATCCCATTGCCAAACAACAGGCAGACCAATCATGCCCAAGCTGCACTTCAGCAAAGTCAAGAGACTAAACTCACAAACCAGGCTACGAGTACTGCAAAAAGGAATAGATGGAATGGGCAAATAAAAAACGAACAGCAAAGGCTTCCAAAGTTTAGTAAGCATGGAATCGGATTGCTTCTGCATCTGCTTGCCAAAATGAGTCTGCGTCGCACTGCGTGAAACCAGCACGAAACTCATCCCAAACCTGTGTTGCAAGTGAAAGAGCTGAACACTGCCAGCGTCAACCAGATTTGCACAAAATGATGGTCCAAGCAGTTGGGAATGCGTGGAATGAAATCAGTCCAGCATTCTGATGTTCCAACAAATGACAAATCTGGCCTTGAACTCGTCAGGAAAGGCCTGCATGGCACCTGCTAGCTTGTCTTGACAAGGGCAAAAGAGCAAGAACAAAGTCCAAAACTGATAACACTTAAATTTAACTTCCTCCTGAGCTGAAAAAAGTGGCAAACTAAGGCTTAACCATGGCTCTGGCTGTTCCATCTAATCTGTCTTCATTCGAATGGGCACAAATGCCAGCAGGCTACGCTTCACCCAGAACCCACGGCCAGATACTGAAGGAAATTGAAACAGGACAAAGATGGACAAACTATGAAACAGCCGTGTCGTTAGAGTTCTTTAGAGTTCTCAGTTGATAGCCTCTACAGCTGCACACACTAAGTCTGAGATGCCTTGAAAATGCCCAAGCACAGGATTCGCTGAAGGAAAGTCATCCTGACGTCCACTTGAGCTATGCCAGCTATGATTGCATGCAAGAAAAGAACTGGAAGCAACAAATTTGCCAAAAAAATCTGTGAGATCCCGTGAGGAACAGCGGAAGCGGGGCCTTCCCAACCGGTGCAGGTGGGAATGCTGGTGGTGTGAAGTGCTGCTCCGAGTCCGCCTAGTGATTAAACTATACCAGAGCAGAAAAGGATGGATGTCTGCGAGTCAATTGATTCCGCCATTCAGAATATTCAGCATCTATATATATATATATATATATCATATGTGATATATATATATATATATGAATCTATTGATGTTATTCTGCCATACTTCTCCGATGTAACAAATGTATCAAACATGTGATGTCCCATGATGTCCCTGTCAGCAGGCTCCAATATGCTCCAATTACATGCGACAGTGGCAGGACGGCCTGGGACTCAGCTTGGACCTGCGAAAATTCCGCTGAATCACAACAGCCATGTCCAAATGCCGTCAGGATGTCAGAATTTGATGGGAAGTAAATGGAAAGATATGGAAAGCATAAACTCGGGGAAAAAGGAAACACTTTGCCAACCTGACGCGCGCGGCGCTGCTGCATTTGCTGCTGCAGTCGTTGTTGCTCTTGTAGCTGCTGTACCCGCGCCTTCGGAGACACTGCTTTGATCTGAGAGGTGTCCACCTATTCGACCTATTCGTAGTTGGCTTAAACTGCAGCATGATGTGTGTTGTGGCCGCAAAATGACCTGACTTTGAAGGAAGACAAAAACGACCTACCTAGAGACAGGAGCTTGGCACCGGGCTTTGGCATCATCTTTGTCAGCCTCGCCTCGTGTCAGGATTTGGGTGAAACTGTGAGGAAGTGATGATCATCTGATGAATGAAAACTGGGAAATGTGCCAGAAGGGTCTTCGACTACATCCAGAAGCGTGCTCTTCGCTGCCTTCGCATGACAAGGAATCAAAGCCGGGAAAAAAAAAAACACGCGGAAAACATGTCGAAATGGTAGATCGACACTGCCAAAGATCAGACTTCCTCTACAAGCCCACAAAGTGGACTGCATCTTTGGGAAGTTGGGGTTCGTGAAAGAATGTGTATGTGCACCATCCTTCCCTGGCAAGAATATCATTCGAAAGCTCTATGGTTGAATCAAATAAGTACGTGATCACTTGGCAAATGCATATCATGCAATGAACTTAACATAACTTAACAATGATCAATCAATATCCATGATGTCAAGCAATGACACAGCACCACCAGCCTCAGATGTCTCCTCTGTCTCTGGTCTGTCGCCAGATCCAGCCGCTTGACCATTTTGCATCTCTGCTGGTTTCACATCCTTTGGCTCCTCTTCTGCGAGACTTTCGGGCTTTGAAGCGTCAGCTTTACCCGGTTCAGTCTCTGCCATGAAGATATCGGATGCACTGGTCTCTCGTGGTGATAAGACTTCAGCTAGTTTCTTCAGTGGGTAGGATTGGGAAAAAGCACAAATCTGAACCTGGGAAGAATGCATTAGCATGAGATGTAAGGCAGTCTAGGCTAGCAGATTCTCTCTGACTCTGAAGAGTGGTCTGAATCTGAAGAGTGGTGCATGTTGCTTTTGCCTTGGTCTACATGAGGCTTCTTGAGCAGTCACCTGTTGCAATGTGTTTTCTTTTTCAGGCTGGCGCATGATGATGACAGGACCACATTGGATAAGGCTAGCCGCAAATCAACAAAACGGACAACATAATGCAGCACCGGATGCATTGCAAAGATCTATCACCCTCAATCGGCCAGCAACATGCTGGGCAGTATGTTTTTTTTTTCAATTCCTGCTTGGCTTTAAAACTGTCATTTTCTGTTTGCTGACGTGACCAGCGAAGGACGCTGCTACATGAGTTCGCAGCGACGTCCCCTCTTTGCGCCAGTCTGTTCTTCCACCTTCAGCCATGAATCATAAACACATTTTTTTTGCTTGGCAATTACCCAAACTTGTGCACTTTAAATCCGTTGAAGGAAAACCTCACCAATTGCACTGCCTTTTTCTCTGTTTGGTCCACCATGTCCTTTGCCATGTGTTCCAAGTCCTGCACAGCAGGACCGTGTCAAAAACTCATTGTAGAATCTTCTGTCTGGCATGACCCTTCAGCTTGAGTCTACAGCATGGCAAGGTCCAAAAGCGCGGACTGTCATAGACTCCTCAATTGTCATCATAGTAGACCCGCTAAGACCCCATGTTCACTAGCTTCCTGTATATCTTACGATATGCCATGCTGTGGAAATTGATGGCCGCCATTGCAATCTGATCAATCTGGGATTTCGGGTCCTGGCGCGCCATGTTTTTGGCACGCTCTGTGAAGTCCATTTGCAGTCTGGACCATCTTAGCACATAGGGCCAGGAGAAATTGAAGTATGCCATGCTCCAAGTTGCTGTCTGATCGTCTGCAAAAACTGTTCAACGAGTTTGCAGCTACATATTTCATAATATGAGGTCTGACTCAAACGCATGGTCACACACACAAACACGCCGACTGCCTGTGACATTTGTGACACCCATCAACACTGGCGATAGAAATTTCCTCGCTTCTTTGGTTGAATCATAGTCGTCTTCATCTGTCTATTCAAAATCGCTGAGGTTGGCGCTCATGCTCAAATCGGCGCCGAATCTCCTAAAACATGCTGCTCGCATCCGACCACCCAATCTAGAAAATTACGTCCCTCTTCAAGTGAATTCCGGCAAATCTGTAACTTTCAAACAAGGCAGGCTCTTCTGCTGCTCGAAGCGCATCCTACTGTAAATATGCTAAAGTACAATGCAAAGCCAGAAAAAGCCAACTGCGGTCGTTCCTCTTCCTGTTCCCGGAGTTCTTTCCTCTGCACTTCCACCTGCACCCAAGATGGCACTAAACCAAGGCACCATGGCAAGATTGATGCAAGCACTTAGCCCTATCATCTATGCTCATCTCCTTCATTATCTAGTTCTTAGATGTCCTTAGCGTGCTGAAGAGGCTGAAGAGACTAAAGAGACCACACGAATCAATACGAAAAAAAATATGATTTTCAATATGAACTATCAATATGATTATTAATAATATTATTATGAATAGGATACAATGATATACAATTGATAGGTCAATGTGACAACAAATCCTTGGCCGATGGCTTTGTCCCATCGTCCCACATCGTCCCACATCGTCCCACCCCTGTGCTTCGTTTCCAGACCTCCTCCTGCAGGCGTTGACGTTCAGCTTCCAAGGCTCCTCGGTCCTGGAGAAATCGGAGAAACAAATCGGCGAGGATGTGAGAAATCTGAAAAGCCAGGAGACCTAAAATGAAATCCCCAGTAATCCTAAAATATCCTAAAATACAGCAATACGTATGATACACTTAGGATACTGTGTATGTATCAATGATACCTGGTAGATACCTGCTGCAAAATGACCCATTCGTGGTGCTTGTCTCAAGCCATGGCAAGTGAGATCCAAGGCAAGGAGAACAATTTATCGATTGGGTTTTGGAATGACTGCAATCTGAACTGCAGCATAATTCGAACATGCCTTAGTAATTCAATGATGCTCAACCATCCCAACCTTTGTCAATCTTCATCAATCTTCCACTTCTCAAGCTGAAGGAAAGGTTGGCTCAGAGTTGGCTTGCGTTACACTGATGTTGGTTCTTGTCGCGATGCCTTGTCCAGCTGCATGCGCAGCTCCTCCTCAGCAAGGCATAAAGCAGGGTTCCGACATCGACAGTGACGGGTATGAAAAACAAACGCCAAGTTGGGGTTGAAACATGTTGAAACCACGTCTCATGGACTCATGGAGCATTGATGCGATTAAATTTATCTAAATAAATGATTGAATAGATGAATAAACAAATGAATAAGTATAATATATATATATATAACATATATATATATACATAATTATATATATATAATGTATATATATATAACATATATATATATATTGTACATAACTAGAGGACCTGGGTACAAGTTTCATAAAATCTCTGTGAACAAAACGCAGCACTACGCAGCACGGCTGGATCTAGCCTCGATCTTGCTCTTCAGCTCTTGCCGCAACGACTCCAAGTGTGCAGCCTCCAAGACTTCGCTGAAAATCTTCTCATGCTCCAATCCACAAGATCCACAAGATCTGTCAGGAACAAAGACAGAAAGAAAACGAAAGAAAAACCCTGGGGACAAAAAAGTTGCCATAAAGGCCACAGCTACTGCCGTAGCCAGCATTCAGAAAAAATCAATTAGAAGCTGCCAATGAACACCTGGCCTGCAGCTCACCCGCACGGCGCATAATACTGTGCCTCTAAGACTGTCTTCAAATTCTTCCATGAGATCCAGATAAATAAAGTATGAAATGATAAGCACACCCAGCCCAATGACCAAGCTTTGCGAATTCAAATCATTGAATCTCTCGACTATTCCGCATCAAGACTATACTGCGCATCGATGTCACGGCCTGAAAGGGGGTGCCTTGTGTCTTTGGAGCATTGTGTAGACGTCCTGTCGAACAGCACACTGCGACACGCTGATAAATCTTCCCAGGATGAGAACGTCACAAAACACACAAACATTCCAAGAACGTGTCAAGGTTCTCTGTTTTTCCCCCAAATTGTTTGCTTAAGCTTGGAGAAAACTCGAACGAGAATGACACATGTCACAACAAAAGCAGTGTTGTATATGTGAGTCTCCTGATTCTCCCATGATGACTTACTTTATCATGCTTTATGTCTAAGAGATCGCCAGCTCCCAAGATTTTGTTTAAAGAAATGTCCAAACATGAATATAACAAAATCAACAAATCACACAGTCTGAGCGTTGTTCCAACCGCCCGACGCCACCGCCGAACGTCGGTCTCCTGCAGTGCTCGCGTCCGTCGCTTCTCGGCAAGCCCTCGCTCGGCCTCGTCCTCAGCCTGGATCTGCACAATTTGCATCAAATTTGCATCACAATCTCATTATGAATGACTCATATGACTCATTCAATCTCTGCAGAACCATTTTGAACCACACTCCACTGAAGCCTCGAAATATCTAGACATGCACTTCTAGACAGATATGACTACAAAATTGCATAACTCACTCATACACACTCTTCCTTATAGAAGAAAACAACCTTTTCAAAATGGGCAACTGGGCGATATTCGGCCTCTGCAAGATCTGTGTTTTCCACGAACAGAAGGCGGGAAAGTGGTTCTGGACCAAGGAAGGCCTCAGGCGAGGGTCAAGCGGGCCACAAACTTGTGACTGGGCAATGCCGCTTTGTCACTGACTCGTTGAGAGCTGATTAAGCACTTTGAACATGGCCAGGTGAGCCAAATTGGGCCAAGATGCAATCATGGCAGCGAAGTAGGGACTGGCAGCCACCTCCATCTCAAACATTCTGAAAACACGCACTTTGAAATTTGCATGCATCTCTTTGACTCTGTGTTTTCAAGACACATTAAATAGCATGAGGCGAAAACAACAGGTTGAATGGTGGGTCGAAGACGGCACTCATAGGTGTCAGGTCTGTAAACAGCAAACTCCAGCCATCGAGCACTGCCTGCTCTTGAAGCCATGCTTCTTGACGCTGTGTTTCTTTTGCTAGACCTGATCATGCAATGTCATCTCTTCAATCAGTCTCGACTAACTTGTGAAGCATTCTGCATCATTTTGCATCATTTTGCATAATTTTGCTATATATTCTAATCATATTCTAATGTTCCCTGCAAGTCTGAGACTCGAGAGCCAGACGCCCAGCGTGAGTGATGACCATGTACAAGTTGGGCCTCAGGCCCAGATGGCCCAGTGGCACCAAGTGGTAGCTTGGCACCTCCAAATGACTGAGCAAATCCATTTTAAATGGTTAAAACATGTTAAAACATATAAAAACTGTGAAACCTACTATGAATTCTCCAGGATCAGAATTGTTTGAACGTGTTTGAATTCCTGTGGAAAGAATTGGAAATGCAGCTGTAGTATGAGGATGCCCGAGGCAAATACAAGCATTCTGGGCCAAAGAGAAGCTGTGTGACATAGGCAAGGGTCTCCTACCAGTGCCTATTTTGTGCCCAAACAATTTCGCGAGAAGTCTTACAATATCTTACAATGAGGAACACAAAGAAATGTGTTTTTGGCTCAAGCGCATACCTCAATGCAAGCCATCGCTAAGCATGAGCTCAGATGGTAGAGGCATGAGCAGAAGATACGTGTCGCCCTCTCTTCAATCCGCTGCATAGCTGTGAAATGGTTTATGCTTCTCATACGGACTCATACCAGTTGATTTCAGTTGATGGAGCGGAATGCTAAAAGAGGAAACCCGAGTAAATCTCTTCAAGGTGACATCCACTTTGGATTTGCCTTTTGCGAATCACCTCTCTGTAGGTCCTGCTCTGCCACGGTGACGCGGTCCTGTCAGTTTGCGCCAATGGTTGAAGGAAAATGCGCATTCTTCACAAAGTGGCCGTGGTTGGTTGTTCAATTGAACCTGTTTGAAAGTGTTACCTGCGTACATCTGCGTATCTGTCCAAGGCAGTGCCACTGAGACCCATTCCCTCTCAGTACTTCAGCCTTCTTCATTACAAAGAGGAGCACATCAACCCCATCTGGAGCCTGGCAGCAAAACACATCAAAACACTAGGACACAAAAGACTTGAAAGAACGTGAAAGAATGTGAAAGAATATGAAAGAA
Organism: Symbiodinium sp. clade C Y103; assembly: GCA_003297045.1. Lineage (NCBI taxonomy): Eukaryota > Dinophyceae > Suessiales > Symbiodiniaceae > Cladocopium > Cladocopium sp. clade C. The sequence goes on from BGPT01000423.1 coordinate 98,190, forward strand.
AATTGGATTGAACGGCGTCATTATCTCATCCCCATTTGCAAGGGCGTACCAAAGGTCTTTCTCTGCACAGCTTCAAGTGCAAAAAAGAATCAAAAACAACCCAATCGCACGTCAAACACAAGGACCTGTCATCAAGAATACAATTGCGCGCCAATCGACCAATAGGAATATCGGAATATCCTGTTTTGAATATCCGAAGTAGTGAATCGTTCCTGATTGCAATAGCATTGCAATATCCAAAGAAGTCTTTTCTGCGGGCGACTCTTGACGGTCACTTCCTCGGACCGGTGTCCCCTCAGATTGCCATCGTCACATCTTCACGGCGTGAGACGTTCGAGTCGCTTCCAGCCGAAGAAAATCAACATGGATCTTCTAAGGACCACTTTTGACTCTAATGACTCATGAGATTTCTTTGTTTTGTGTTCATCTATCTTGAACCTCGCTGTCTTCTCTTTCTCCATTCCACATTGACTTAAACAACCAGTGTGAAAGCACTGGTTTCACGATGCTTCAAGCATTATTGTGAAAAATAGTGCAGCTCAAGCGGCTCAGTCTGACAGCTGGTATTGCTCAGCTTGAAGAAAGTGTGGAGTCTTCAAAACAAGTCTACAAAAGGCTCATGCGAGCGGCAAGCTCCAACGAAAATGGGGCTGGGCTTGAGATGCTGATTGTCTGTCTATGATCTCACGATATCTCACATGTCTCCACGTTACTTTAAGCACTTTCCATTCCTGGAAATATCGACAACTGGGCACTTCAGCATCAACCACTGAGCCTAAGGAAGTCAGGGCTAAGCTGGTGCAGGTGCTTCCAGAAAGTCAGCCAAATAATTCTTTGATCTGCAGGACGCGTCTACTAAGGAAAGAGCTCAAAGAGATTGACGACCTCGGAGCTTTTCAGGGGCCCAGTCCACAAGTGGCCCGCGCGGTCCCGCGCTGTCCCGTGCTGTTGCGTGCTGTCCAAATTTGCTCTGAGATCAGAGGCTGTAGCCTGCCATGCCAGATGCGAAAGCTACGCCTTGAGGCGCGTACGAAACCCAGTTCTTCGCCTTCAGGTGTGATGGCCAAAACCAGCTCATCGCCGTGAAAGATTCGGACGCGTGCATCCTAGAAGTGCAGCGTTCACAAACAATGAGCAATCATGAGCAATCGATGTCAGAATTGCATATAGAATCATATGGATGCATATAGAGTAATATGGAGTAATAAATTTGGTACCAAGTATTTGGGTCCCAGTTTGATGCAAATCAAATCAGTTTTTGACCAAGGCTCCATTGGATGCTTATAGGGCGGTCTCGGCAACCTCTTGCCGTTCAGGCGCGTGCCGTTCGTCGACATGTCCTGAACATAGCCTGAGGATCCGACATGATCCGAGGTCTTCGCAGCGGCAGCGATAAAATGTGGTTCCATGATGACAAAATGATGTTAAAATATGGTTGAAATATGGTTTAAAATTTCAAAATGGCGCATCCAACCAGTGAAGCTCTTCAGAGTTCAGTGGCCATGCTCCAGGGCATCCACAAGCTTTTTATCTTAGCTTCAGTTGACCGATCCGTCAGTACTGAAACTGATTCACAAATATTCACAAATATTCACAAAGCTCTCGTGACACTGTGTGCGGATGAAACATCTAGTCGCTCTCTTTGAAGCGATCTTAGACTTTTTATATTTTTTAATGACTTGTCTGTGGCTTGATCTACATTTCAGAGCAATGCCCACAGCACATTTAAGGACCGCAGCCACAGCTCAAGCACCAGGCCTTGGAGACACATGATCGGACTTCATTGCCATTCATTGCCATTCATTGCCATTCATTGCCATTCATTGCCATTCATTGCCATTCATTCTCTATCGGCGACACAGCTGTTCACGGCTGTTCAGTCTGTTCACTTCCATGCATTTCCATAATTCCGTACACTCTCCACAAGCTTTCAGGCAGGCATCATCCTTATCTTCTACAGGCTCTTTGCCACGGATCTCTTGTTGACCCTGCCAACGACTCGTTCACTCCCCCCTTCCAATCGATTGTTTCAGAGATGGACGTGGTGGAAATGGTGGACATGACAGCAATCTACCGCTTCCAATCTCAACAAATGGCATCTCACAAAGGGGGACAAACATAGGGCAAGGGTGCCCTCATGTGACAAATGATACAACAGACTTTAGTCACTGGCATGCCTTGCCAGGCGGTGACAGTGGCTCCCACTCTTCGACATCCAACATGGGGCTGGCTGGCGATACCTCCACAGGTCCAAGGAGTCTTCCACCCACCAGCTTTGGATAGTTTCAGATAGCTTCAGATAGCTTGGTGTAAGGACAGATCTGTAGCAGTGAGATTGCAGTGAGATTCATGTGACGCAGTCCTTCAACACTCCTCAGTCTTGCATGTATTTGCATGTGCTATCCAGGGTCTACTGCAGAATGCTGTGTGCAAGGCCTGCAACAAAATCAGTTGAGGCTCCAGCATCACTGGTAGCCACTGTAGCTACATGCAAATGTCTATGAAGTACACCCAGTGTGCCTCTTCTTCAAACCATTTCAACTTCGGACAATCAACCCACCTGGAAAGCAGCAGCTTCGCTTGGTTGTGTGATATTTTGGTGGCAACATCCATCAGGTGACAAAACCTGTGACGTCTGATGTATATCAAATGTGACAACATGTGTGTGACAACGGTCTTTGCATTGCACGGCCCACCTGAGATACTCTTTCCCAGAGGGCAGCGACTGAATGGTCAAATTGTCAAACTTGCTCGCGTCCGTTTTAGACACCTACATCAAAGAGATGAAGCAGAGGCCAATTGACTTAGCACGGCTCGAATGGCCTTTCAAGGAAAAGTTGACACTAGCTAAATCCAATCAGTTCACAAACACCATGCAAGCACCACCAGAAACAGATCGGCTGCAACTGCTGCAGTTTCTCTCAGCCCGATGAACATCGGCCTTTGGGTCCAAAATGAGCCGCTGGCGCTGTTGCCAGTTTGCTGGAGTGGCAAGTTTGAAGTCCTTCCGAGGCTTGACGACTTGCGAAGCAGAAATTGACGTCATTGAAATCAAGATGAATTTTTGTCGTTGGAGTGTTCCGTATGTTCCATGGTTGATTCACAGAGTCTTTGACAATGAACCATGTGAAACCGAGTGAAACCCTTTAGGGAGATCCTTGCTGAGAATCAAGGAGTCCAGCACTCCTTGGGGGATCAGTTCCATTTAAGCCATTCAAACCAGTCAAATTGTCATCTGATTCGATCTGATTCGCCATACACTAACAGAAAGTGCTAGCATCGATGCACTCAAAAAGCACAAGTAGGCCCTAAGTGGGCGGATGTAGGTGGCCGACGGAGAATCTCTGCAAAGTTCAATCCGGTGGTCATTGGATACTGCATACCTTGGACACGATCAGACTGGAATGGCGAGTTCAAGAGTTCCAAAAATCAATGAATACATATGAATACAAAATTATATGAACTGTATCGAAAAATATCGAAATGTCAATTTGCTGCGCACCAAGGCTGCATCGTCGGGATGATTTCGAGTGGAATGGGTTGATAAGGTTCGATAAGGTTCGGTTTGGAGTGGGGAAGCGAGTTTGAAAAGAAGCACTGTTCTCAAAGAACTTTCAATTTGGAATTTCCCAAGAACAGAAGTGGCTATACTCTGAGTGACAAAGCATGGTGGCTTTCACCAGGAGTCCTCTGGGTACGAAGGCAAGTGGCTCAAGCGCAACGTCTTGTCCTTTCCAATCACGAAAAGTCCCCGTGCCGGACATGTATCGTGACCAGCTGTATCTGAAGGTAAGAAACCTCAGCGGGCATCAAATCTTCTGTCTCTGTTCCTTGAATCCAATGGTTCCTTACCATTTACAATGGATAAGTTGTTATTCGCAAGGCCGGCTTAGCTTGTTAACCATACCCACCTAGGCCCCCACTTAAAGGCGCTAGTCCCTGCAAAACAAGCTGGGCAACCTTATTGCGGCAACCTTTCATTAAATATGGCCGCTTGGTAGATGCTGTCTTGCGCAACTCAAGACAGGTGCATTGAGTCAAGGCTTTGCGGTCCTCCGATTCTGAACCCTTTTCCGACGTGTCTTCTATCACGAAGTTTGATTCTCATCCATTTTACTCGTATACTCTTATAGTTGCTAGTGTATTGAAAGATATTGCAAGTTCTCGTATGTGTGTTGTCTCTGACGTTCCTTTCCGATCAATGATTCACAGCTGAAGCGCCGAGAGTTGCGGCAATATTCAGATTTCGATCCTTGGGTGTTGCAGCATGGTCCACAGATGTCCACGCACTTCTGTTCACTTCAACCACTACCTGACAAGAGCACAGCTAGAACACGTCTTGAGCCAAGTATCTGCTATCATGGTAAATCCCGAATCTTCGTCCGCTGAGCCACAAAGCGACACTGCGTCCTTGACCCACTGGCCCAAGCTTTCCACACCATCACATGACATTCCAATCCTGAGGCCAGTTTCCAGTGAAATCCGATCGAATTCCACTTGCACACTTAAAAAAATCTGTTTCGAAATGTTTCGGAAACGGTTCAATATGTTTCTTTACATGTAAAAAACATTTCAAACGAAATCGCTCCAGAACCGGAATCCCAAATCCCACGGACCTGGCAAATGATTTGACATGATCTGACCGAGGGTGAAGAATCTAATTCTTGGCTGAAAGTCACTGCAACTTTTTGGATCTGCTCAAGGACGAAGCCTTTTGGAATTCCTAGACCCAGATTCTATGATTCTATATTATCATCCTATCAGGCTTCTGCGGTTCTATTTCCCCTTCTCATCCTCAATCATCCCTAATAATCTACATCTACTCAGGGCTTGTCCTAGATAACACGTCAAAGGCTTGTGGCAAAGGCACATCGAGACACGCCGTTGTCGCAGATCCGGCAAGAACTTCAAACAGCCCATGAGTTCCGTGGTGGCGACAGGGTCAAAGTTTCTTGGCCAACAAATCCTCATTTGTCCAATCTTGCGAACTGTTTGCAGAATGAAAGCGATCTGCATGCAGTCGCACTGGCCAGCACTAAGGACAAAAGTGGAACAGAGCGAGAGAGTTCAAGAAAGGCTGCGACATGAAACCAAAGTAATAGCCTATAGGTGCCTCTAGGTGCCTATAGGTGCCTATAGCCAAGATCAGCCAAGGATTCCTGGGGATATTGCTTCTAGATACCCCATGACACCCCTGTTGCAGCCAGGCAGCATCACCGTCAGGTCACCCTGCGTGGGCTCTGACAACTTACGTCTATACATTTCTGTACGAGTACCGTTTTCTTGTCCGCCAGGGTATGCAACTCTCAAACATGTTTATTGATGTTTATTGTCTAGTGGCTGAACTTCTAAGCCGCCCTCACAAATATTTGCCACAGAGGGTGACATGTCATATATGCGCGGGGAGGTAACCAGTATCATACCTGCAATCTGGGACAGCAAAAAGGATGAAAGGAGAGCGCCTTCAAACGATCGAGGAGGTGGTGAAAGCGGTTGATGCCTTGTTTTGTCGCACTCCAATCGAAGTCGGGGAACTTCGCGCCCAACCTATGGAGCGACGAAAAAAACTGCAACAGCGTATGTGAATGCTGAGAATTACAACTGCGAGATTCTATATCAAGAAAACTCTTAACAGTCTTAACAACTTCAATCATTGTCTGGAACTCACCCTTGTACACATATGTACACGCTCTTTGCTAGAGTGAACAACAATTGCATTTGTTATCTGTTCTGAACATTTCTGAATTGGCTTCAGCATGCTTCAGCATGCTTCAGCCATGTTTGTCTGAGACAACGACTTGATCCTGAAGTCGCTGTCCCCGGGCTGGACCTTAGAGGTGGCACAAACCTGAGGAATCCACACAGCCACATCACTGAGGCGTTAATGTGAGGCTCATCCTCTAACAGAATCTGATGATATGCAGTCAATGCAGCGAAGCATATTTGTGTATATAAATATATAATTAATATACATATATTGTATATACTGTGTAAATATGTATATATATTATTATATTGTATATATATTAAACGTACGTGCATATATTTGTATAATATACATATGATCAATGCGTATCAATGCCATTTTCAATACCCAACGAGGAAAATGGCTTTGTTCTTGCAGAGCAGCTTCTGCATGAGGCCGGATTTTCTGCACGCTGTCCATGATTGGTTGGGGGATGTGCCTCATATATCCTGAGCAGTTTCACACTGTGATGGAACTACATCCAACAAGCGGAAAAGAAGATATCCATGCTCGATGAGAAAGCCAATGTAGGAACCCTGTGCTTTGAGCATCTTTGAGCTTTGATGAACCGTGCTCTGCCTCTTGCCGTCAAGAATCGTCGGCCAGACGGAACCGGTTTTTCCTTTGCTTTGTCTACAAATGCATCCTCTGCCACATTGGTGGCAGGCATGACATCCTCACCAAAGTGCCAATCTGCTGGCGTTCCTACCTGACGGTTCAATTGTGTTTGCTCATGTTTGATCTGATTTGCATGGGAAAAAGAAAAAACATGTTGCACTTGATATTCGTTTCCTTGCCTCCGGTCCACAGTGGGTGATGTGCAGGGAATCAATCACCCTCAAGACTTCAGAGAAGTTTCTGCCAGTTGTGGCCGGGTAGAGGATTGTCAGGCGGTTCCGTTTGTCCGGGCCTCTGCCAAACGCGGCCATGGATGATATTGTTGCTGGCAACAAATGGGAACAGTACTGAAGACGGATTGTTGGTCTTCCAAGGAGAATCACACCCTGCCTATCAAGAAAAGGGCACGTGCTGGCATCGCAATTCTTTCAACGTTGCAGATCTCCAAAGGGTCCTCAACTTCAAGCAAATAACCTCGCTATTCCTTGACATTCCTTGACCATCTTCCTACCCTGAATGCTGTCGGTCTCAACTGCGGGGAAGATGCCAACATTCCCAGCATGCTGGCAATCTCACGAGTCTCGTCAGCGATCAAGGGGAAGCCCAGCTCCTTGGGATTGCAACGTACAAAGGAATCAGAGTCATGAGCAGGTCGTCGCGAAGGACTGAATTGCCAAAAAACGTTATATTTAAGAATTGGGATGTCGTATTTTGATGTATTTTGTTCGGTTCACAGCTGGAGTAACCTACAGTAGGTCAGTAGGGTGATACAGTCAACTCTATGATCGACGCCACCTTTGACTCCGTGGCTCCTCTTCGTCGGTTGTCTCTGGCTCAACATTCTTGAGAGCAAGAACATCCTGCAAGAGATGCAAATCCGATCGTGACATCCTCTTCAGGGGAGACACCAGACAGCCCAGACAGCCCGCGGGATCCCGCCGGTGCATACAAGACATAAGAACTTGAGACCGTCCTTCGTCCATGCCTTGTGTTGATCAACTGAATCGCAGCTCAGACCGATCAGTTGCACCTCGGTAGCACAACAAGTACTCTTCTGCACGATCTCTGACTGAGACATGTGCAATCCATTTCAGACATTTCAAATCTCCATGTGTCGGGCTGTTTCATGGCTTCGCTTGGCTTTGCTGGCTTTGCTGGCGTTGCATCGCTACCACAGCACCCACTGAGACCGACACACTCCGGCGTTGAAATTCTTCTACCAAGGAATTGCACATTGCCAGCTCTGTTGTGCAGACCGGAGTGAAGTCCTCACACAAAAGCAATGTCCAGCAATGTAGCATCACAAGAACCCTTGATGAAGATGTCCTCGAGGAGACTTCCACTGGAATTGTGCTAATTGCGAAATGGTTGATTCATTTTGATTGCAATAAGCTAATGTAATCTTACGTTTGAAACTAGTGTCTCGAGTCCTTTGGATGCGAGAATAGCATTGTCCATCCATAGTGAGATTGTCTCTCCAAGAAGCTGTGAAAGCTGAAAGTGCCTCAAATTCAGCTCGACTCAAAGCATTACAAATGAGCAAGCAAAGAAATCCACTTTGTTCTCAAGTCACCCAAGGGTCGTTAATCTTGGCATGGACGGCAACTGGAAAGACATTCCGCAAGATATTCTGCAAAGTGTTGAATATGTTGAATTCAAAGTTGACGCAGAAATCAACAAACCTTCACCTGAATGCAGGCTTCCAAGCGACCATCTGTTGTTTGGCATTCAAAATCTGGAAAAAGTGCCCCCAGCCCTATCCTGCCAGAAAGGGAAACTTGATATTCCACTAAGAGCCCCAATCAAACAGAATCAAACAGGAACACGTGTAACAACTGATTTGTCGCGCCTGAAATCAGGTGGATCAACTTGCCTGAGCTGCCAGGACCTTGTCCTATTTGACATAGAAAAGTCATGAAAAGTATAACTTTGTATACAAAGCCACATCATGACCACATCATGACCACACAGACATCTCCGTATACAAATCACGCAAGCGCCTCCACCTCTGTATCATCTTGACAAATCTTGACAAGATTTGAGTAAAGGACAGGAGAAGCAAACCGCGATTATCGTGATGTGACTTTCCTACTGCCTTGGACGCACAAAACTGCCTGTGGTCCACACTAGGCCAAGAAACACCGGGACAAGTTCTGCCGATGTGTCCGCGTCCTCGAAGAGATGAGGAGTTTGCACCGGCTCCTGAGGTTTGGTCATTGCAGCTTTCAGAGTAAAGGAGCGGAGAAGGGCCCTTGAATGATCTTAAATAATCTTGAATAGGTCCCCCAAAGGAAGAAAAAACTGATTTGCAGAAGTGCTTACCCCCAATTGCCATCACCTGGTGGTTTCACATGTTTCACAAGAATCAAAAAGGCACCTTGCTGCCGGTATCAGGATCCGGAGCGAGCGCTGCAGGGGGCAGCTCTACCGGTTTCTTCGGTGCTTTTTTGCCACCACAGCAGCCCATGGCCAGAAATCACTGGAGAACCAGCTCCGAATACAGTGCTTCAAGGGTTTCAACCAAGTCCAGTTTGATTTGTAGGACTGCTAAGGAATATTCGAAGGTCCAATTTGCGAAGATCATTCTGATATTGCCCAGATGTGTGGACTGTCAAGTTCGTTGATTCTGCACTCAGCAGTGATTTCTTTCTGTGGGGCAAGCTTTTACATTCATTTAGCTCTCTGCTTTCGCCAATGGTTTGGTCATCTTTGGTCAAGCAGTACAAGTGCCTTGCTGTTGAGCTGGGCAGCAGTGGATGCAGTGGAAGAAACTGCAAACGGAATAGTGAATAGAGCCACGTTTGCAAGTTGAGCTGCTTTCACTCTCGGAAAAGCCTCTGACAATATATCCGCATCATTGCAGCAGAGCAACAACCACCCTTGTCATACTCAAAGGTGATGGTCAAATGCTTGCGGGAGATTCCAGCAATGGGCTCCAAAGCGATCTGCGGCATGTCAAAGTTTCAAATGCCTGCCTTTTACGCTGCATGTTTCTAGTATCATTCAGTACGCCAGTTGGGGCATGCTGCACCATGATGTGTGGGTCCCTAAAGGATGGCATCATGGCCCATGTGGATCCTCTGATCCCTTGATGGGCGATGCAAGTGAGGTCAAATGCCATCACCGCTTCATATTTCATATTTTTCTTAATGATGTTCTCATTGACGGATCAGTATCTGGCCTGGCACTGAGCAGGATCAGTACCAACTCGCAGTTTCTCTTGCCTTTGATTAACTCGGCCCTCCTGAAGCAGCATGAAACTGTAAAAGCACTTCTCGGCTGCATGCACAGCAGGGACAAAGATTGGAAAAGTACAGAAAAGCGCTGGTTGGTTTCAATTGTTTCCACACTGTGCCCTTACGGAAATGATTGAATCTTCTTTTTTTAAGTTTTTTTTAAATGTGTTTGAATCATGCTATTGGATGTCATTCCATTGCATCTCACTCTGCTCACAATGCCATGTGCTCCTGAGTTTGCATTCTGCTGGAGGTTGCAGCCAGTCGCACGAGCACTGTGTGCACTGGTTGATCAGGTTTCTCACCTGTGCAAAACTCAATCATTTCAATCAAGTCTACGACTCTACAGTTTGCGAAGTCTGAAAGTTTGATTCCGCAGAAGATGTCCATCGCTTGATTCAAACCCTTGCTTCTATGTAGTACAGTATCTTTTGTTGTAAGGACAAACATGCATGAATCATGAATCATGAATCGTCATGAATCGTCATGAATCCTCATGAATCATCATGAATCGTCATGAATCGTCATGAATCGTCATGAATCGTCATGAATCGTCATGAATCGTCATGAATCGTCATGAATCATCATGAATCGTCATGAATCATGAAACTTACTTTGCAAGTCTAGGCACGCAGGAGTAATCCGACCTTGGTCGGATTGCAACCCCACTGACCTTGGCTCACTGTTTTCAGCACAAACAGGCAAAAATGCAACACGCTGCCAAACAGTCCAAATCCAGCAAACCAAACTTCTTTGTGCTGCTTCGCCATAATTTTGCCATTTTTTTTGCCTTTTCTTGGCCAACTGTCAACAGCGCAACTTAGCCATGAGGCAATGATGTGCAATTCTTGCCAGGACCGACATGGCGTCCTGTGTAGGGCAGGTCACTGTGAACATGTCGGGGCTGGCGTTCCAATTGCAGCCCCGAAGAGGTCAAATCGCTGGACAATATTCCATTTACATGTGCATAGAACAAATATCTAGTGTATATACATATATCAAAGATCTGATGTAGAACAAGGACACATCGTTGAAATACTTATATTTGTATAACTACATGTACCATATGTATGTATGTGCATATGGCATATGTTCCATAGTATATATTATATCATGTATCTATACGTATTTTATAGTTAGGGTATCAGAGGTATCAACGACCCGTTGCCGCCAATCAGGGGCCTTGAGCAATGCTGATTTGTCCAATCATAGAGCTGAAAGCAACTCCCTTTTTTCTGGATTCCGTGGCCCCTAAGTGATCCGGAAACATCAACTGAGGTTTTCCAATTTGATCAGTTGCCTCTTAATGATTCATGATGAGTCATGATACGTCATGATACGTCATGATATGTCATTATGATACATGATTGTTCATGATTGGTCTAGATGATTTGATGCCAGTCCTTAAGGGCCTGCTTTGAAGGTGCTCGAAGGACCACCTGGCCATCCTGCCAAGGTGTGTGATGAATCTGCCAGAACACGTTGAGTGGAAATCCAATTCGATTCGGATTGATTCCATGATATGATATTCTATGATTTACTATGATATTCCATACTTCCTTCATCTTCCTTCCTTTCCTATCCTCAATCAATAGTTTAGCTGGAGATGGGAAACCTTGGTGAAGAATGAAGCTTCTCCCCTCAATACATGAATATACGACGGAAATCCAGATCGGGAGTACTCGATGAACGCTACAGTTTCACGTTTTCAACAAATTTCGACTCAGGCACGTCCGCCAATGTCGCAGACAGCAGACTCGTCCGTGCAAGCAATTGCTTCCTGAGTCACCAGTAAGGCAGTAAAGATACCTAAAGACAAGTAATTGCGGGGGGTAGATAGTGTACGTACGTACGTACGTACGTAGGTACGTAGGTAGGTCGGTAGGTAGGTATGTATGTATGTATGCGTGCCTGCATGCATGCATGTATGTATATCGTTGATTATGTATGCATACATACACACGCATGATTACATATTGTGTCTGTAGGCATGTGTTGTTGTGTGCCGGCACACAGACCTGTGCAGCAACAATGGGTTTGGGAACAACCCTTCACTAAATTCAACAAGCTCTCTGAGCTCTGGGCTCATTCTCCAGCAAGCCTTCTCTGAGCTCTTCAGTCATCTTGAGTTTGGTTTCCTGCTCCTCCTGTTCAATTTGGCCGCCTGTTGCTGTTAGCCAGCCTGTGGTTATAGCCAAACATAGTGTGGCATGTATTCGAGACTTACTAACCCAGTATTCCAAATGCACCAGTGCCAATGCCTCTCATCTAGGTGTTGTAGGTGTTTCTATGACCTTTGACCACCTCTACAAAACCGGGATTGCAGTGTAAAAGCACTGCTGATCCTCTCGCTGATCAAGCCTCAACCTGCAGCCAGCTGCAAGAGCACACACTCATGATCTCTCATGATCATCTCTCTTTTCTCACTTTTCTGATTCTTTGTCCAAAAAGTATCCTGGTTTTAGATGGTTCTGGTACATCTTTCCACGCCTCGGCTCCACAGGCTTTCCAGTGGCTGCCTTCCAGCTTGGATCTCACGATATCGTCTTCATCCAGTTCTCAACACTGTGAGAACTGATGAAATATGATGAAACATGTGATGAAACATCTCAACGCCGTAAACAATTTGTTCGGTCTCTTTGAATCCATTTAAATCCATTTAAATCCCGCCTCAACTGCTTGGCGCATGCGAACCAACTCTGAAGTCACGTCAGCACCCAGGAGGCTCTGCACCGGCGCAGGCACTGATGGCAGCACCTTGGAGGAATGGTTGGTGAACCATGGCAATGGCATGGTCCACCGGCCATGGTCCACCGACTGGTTTTGAGATGGCACGCAACGATTCCGGAATTCAGAAAAGCCGAGACGTCCTCTGTTGTCATATTTCTTTCTCATATTCCCAACCCAGAGATGCATTGAGACATTGGCAACAAAGAAACGCTCAAACAGCAAAGACATGCGATATTGAAACTATATGTAATTGCGTTTCACAGAAGTCCTAGGGTTGAGCAATGTTGAAAAGTGTTGAAAGTTCAAAGATGCCAAAGCGCAGCAAGTGGATTTGGCGCCGGCCCGAAGGAAGGCTCTGCTGGCGGTGGAGCAAGGCTAAAACCTGTGCCGGCCAACTATACCAACAAACCAATCATCACCATCATTCTTATCCTTATTGTCCCTCATCCTCATTATTGTCCCTCATCCTCATCCTCATCCTCATCATCATCATCACCATCACCATCATCATCGTCATCCTCATCGTCATTGTCATCCTCATCCTCATCACCATCCTCGTCCTCATCACCATCATCATCATCGTCATCATCATCATCATCACCATCATCACCATCATCATCATCACCTCCTCCTCATCATCATCATCATCATCCTCATCATCATCATCATCATCACCATCATCCTCATCCTCATCATCATCATCATCATCATCATCATAATCATCATCATCGTCCGCCTCCTCATCATCATCATCATCATCATAATCATCATCATCATCACCATCATCACCCTCATCATCATCACCTCCTCCTCCTCCTCCTCATCATCATCATCATCATCCTCATCATCATGATCATGATCATGATCATGATCATCATCATCATCATCATCATCATCATCGTCCGCCTCCTCCTCCTCCTCCTCCTCATCATCATCATCATCATCATCATCATCATCATCATCGTCCGCCTCCTCCTCATCATCATCATCATCATCATCCTCATCATCCTCATCATCATCATCCATCCATCATCCATCCATCATCCATCATCATCATCATCATCATCATCACCATCATCCTCATCCTCATCCTCATCCTCATCCTCATCCTCCTCCTTCTCCTCCTCCTCCTCCTCCTCATCATCATCATCATCATCATCATCATCATCGTCCGCCTCCTCATTATCATCATCATCATCATCATCATCATCATCATCATCACCATCATCATCATCATCATCACCTCCTCCTCCTCCTCCTCATCATCATCATCATCATCATCCTCATCATCATGATCATGATCATGAATATAGGAGTGTTACTTTGCGCAAAATCTTTCGCCATGCTTTTGCGACCGCGGTTTTTTGGTTTTCGCTCAATGACCTTTTGCTAGAATCAGTTTCGCGGAACTTTCGCCGCATTTGGGGCAAAACGTTCAGCATAGCTATATACAAATATAGCAAGCATGCAGGTAAAGAGTTTGTTTGACAAACGATGGCAAAAGAAATGCAACTGCTTGCTCCTCTGGTTTGTAGTGGGAAGCAGACTCAAATGACGTACACCTTGGGAGATATGCTTGCAAACTTGGACATGTATGGACAGGTGCTTTCGCAGAGCTTTCGCTGAACTTTGGCCCAACCTTCACATTTTTTTCGGGTGACCCTGCCAATAGTAGATCATAGAAGTACCAGTCATATCAAGGCATGCAGCTCCTCATTGGCACCGCTTTCTGAGAAGCCACTGTTAACAAACAGGTGCATCCATCGATCGATCCTGCGACAAAATTTGTACTATTAATATAGTTTATAACAAATAGTCTATTCTACATATATAATTATGTAATATAATGTAATATATAATATATGTATGACTGATGCAATTGACAATCGAGCCCGACGTGTACAGTAAATATCCACATGGATCGGGATATCAAAATATGATAAAATATGCCTATCAAATCCTATCAAACAACTTTTGGAAGTTTTCCCGACGGTATCTTCGACTTAGCTTTCGCGCTGCTTTCGCCACACATGGTTTTTGTCTTTGCGAACATAACTTAGTTCAAGTCCGCCTTTTACTCTCCACGTCACATGTTTGAAACGCTGCTCTCGCGGTGTTTCACGACTTCAACAAAGAGAGATCAATGTCAGAATCAATGTCCCCTTCTTCCATCAAAGTGTAGAGTTTCCGATGCCGAAATCTTGACGCTACGAAGCTACTGCTTCACTCGCACGATGCTTTCTGGGTGCCTGAGGCGGGCTTCAGCCCCGCATCTGCACGTCGCTTTTGTCTCCTTTTGGCTGCACCTCCGCTCGACTCCTTAGATTTCAATATAACACGCAAAAACACGCAATACAAGCTACAATACAAATTGCTACAATAACTTCATATGCATCAATATAAATTTATATGAATTAGATGATAAAATCAATAACTCAGTGCATGCTTCAACAGGGCTTTCGTCCAAGCCTCTGAGCTGTAGCTAGACTTCTGCTCCTTGGCATGCCTTTCAGCTTGCAGTTGGTCAGATTCGGATTTGATCTTTGAAATATCGTGGAACTCTGGCCTACGAGGCTTTAGAGCCGTGAAAACGCTCAACTGGTCAAGCTAGAGCAGACTTTGTGCATCGCCAATCTGCCAAAAGTGTAGGCAGAGATTGCCAAACAGGTCACAGAGTTCAAGCAATGTGCATCTTTCCCAAAAGCCTCTCTTTCACCTTCTCGGGCTTCTCCTGCTTCTCCGGTGCTTTTGCTTTGGATTTGTCTTTTGTCTTGCCTTCCAAGATTGGGCAATGCGAGTGATTAATTTTACATCTTACCTTTGCCTCGCATTCCCCGGCATTCACACCAGCATGCTTTTATAATCTTGTATAGAGGTCTATCAATTCTTGCCACAACAAGCCCGCTGCATCAGTCACTGCCAAAGCGACGTCAGCAGAGTATGGAATCTCTGATCACCATAAAAAAAAATCACCGAATCATACCGAATCGGTGTTGCAAATTGCCACCAACAATTGACAAACGGAAAGCCTCTATCCTTTTCCTTCTCGTCTTGAGCCTCCAAAATTGATGTCATCACAATGTGAGGAACGCCGTGAGAAAGCCCCATAATAACAAAAGAGAACAAACCGGAAATATGAAGCATCACAGGGCTTGTGAAACCCATGGATGAATCCGATGCCTTTGGCCTCTCATCTTCCCCTCGGCCAAGTGGTTCAAAGCAGCCTATTTCTCTTGGAGAACTGACGGAGGTCTGACTTAGACTCCAGAAGTTAGCCTGGGTCCATGCTTTAATCATTGGTGTTTTGCCACTAGGGCACTAGGACGTTGCCAGCCCGTGTCAATCTTTTGAATGGTTGGGCAACAGCTATATCCGAATCTTGTATGCAGTGCATCGAAGCTTGCGATGAAAGTTCTTCCTGACTCGTGTACTAACAGCTGCTGGCTGCTGCTGGGCACTGGCCAAGATGCCTGAGTCTTGGCTGTCTCGGCTACGGCTGCCATCTTCACGATCTGCCTGTCCCAACTTCCTTGGCCGCAGCATCCCGTTCAACTTTGAGAAACGATTCTTGTTTAGGCATGTTTGGGCATTTAACAACATCAAAAGACCAAGTGTGTAGATGTGTGGGTCAAAATCTGAACATAGTTTACTCGGTAATTTTCAGGCATGTTCGCATTCATGGTCACAGACTTTTGACTGGTTGATCATGTTTATCTTTGGTGCTTGGATGTGCTTGGATGTGCGTGGTGCTTCGATTTGGCGAGTCGTTGCTGTCCCTTTGCGGACGGGGGACTTGGAAGTCTTGGCAGCTTTTCCTAAGCGTCAAAGCATGTTGAAGCAGTGGACTTCTGCACAGCCACCAGGATACACATGGATACAGTGTCTCTGTTCCCCAGTGAGATCACAGTTTCAACTCCAAAAAGAGGCTTCAAGAGGCTTTATTATGTTTTAACTCAGGGGATTGTCTGATATTTTGTCACAAATTTGGGTGCACGTACACACGTCGATTTGTCGGCTTTGTTGGCCATGGCGGGCTTGTGTCCATCCACCAGAGAAACCCAGGAGTTGAATCAAGACACCATTCTTTGTGCCCTCACCCACGTCAAGGGCCTCAAGTCCCACCATGCGAATGTCCAACAAAAGGGGCAGCTCTCAACGTTGATTTCTTGATATGTCTCTAAAATGTCTGAAAATGTCATCATAGTTCGATTAAGTCCTTACAGCAGTGTGTTTCAATTTTTCACGTTGTCCACAGCATGCATCTCAGACCAACTTAATCAACTTAACTTATCCACAAAGTCATGGGGATGCCTCCGCTGCACAAGCACCCTTTGGCCGCTTTTGGCGTCGGGCCTTGAATCTACAGGGAGATCGGTGACGCTGTGCGTTGCTTGGCAGTTCTCAATGCTCGAAGCAAAGCATGCAACGTCTTTCACAACAAGCCTTTCTGTATCTTTCTGTCACTCTATACGTTGGAGCCAAGGTTCTGATTCTGGCACCTCATTATCAACCTCCACAACGCCCTGATTGGAGAGCAACGGCTAGACTTGGAGTTGTCAGAACCAAAATGCTCTCTTCAAATCTGTTGACCCGATTGGGCACCACAATTCCCACAACACTCGACATGCTCAATCATGTAATACGAATATGGTCAATACTTGTTTGTGTGTGTGTGTGGGCAAAACATGGCCTCTTGCAATTTTCGGGTCTCATCATCATCGTCCTGCGTCAGCACTCTGCATGCACTTTGAAAAAGGTCTTTCCTGAGTCGCTATGAGTCGCTTGAGTGGCGTGCTTCTTTCCCCACCTCGTCCACTGGCTCCGGTTCTTTCACTTTCTCTTTCACTTTCTCCTCCTCGAGACATTGACACATGGTCCAGGTCACCATTACTCACTTGACAAGGAGACGTGATCGCTGGTGTTGCACAGTCATTTTTCAGGCTGTTCATCAACTGCCCATAGATGAGACCTGTGCATTGTGACCCTGTGCGCTCGGTGTATACGGATTGTCTGGAAATTGAAAGCAAATCCGCTCAGCCCAAGCGATTTTAAGAGTTGAAGCGGTCCATGAGTCCATGAAATCCATGATTCCCCATGAATGTGGATAGTCATGGTCCCAAAAGCTTCGCACAGGTCAATGGTTCACATTGCTCTCCGGGCAATTCCCGGCATGTAGAAGTACTTACTTGAAATTAATCTACATAGCAAGGACTCGGTCCGTTCCAAGTAGCAATGAACCCGCCCCGCTGCCCGTGGCACGAAAGTCCTTCTTTCGTTTCTTGCTGGCCTGATTTGGGAGGCTTACCAGGCTTGCCAATGCTTGCCATATGTTCTCATGCTTTGTGATTTGAGCGGACGCTCCCTATGAGTCTCCAGAATTCTACCAGAACTTTAGAATTTCATGAGGAATTGCAACATGTTGTCCAAATCATTCCAAATCCAACATGTTGTCATACTTTGTCGCTCCTTTTCATGTCGCAACCTGTCTCCATCTCCCAGACATCGTTGCCTCGGTCGTCTTGCCTTTGTCGCCTTTGTCGCCTTTGTCGCCTTTGTCGCTTTTCTCCTTGGCCTCAGGGGCTTTCGCCTTGACGCTGAAGAGATGATCATATTCACACCGATTCACACCGATTCACACCGATTCACACCGATTCACACCGATTCACACCGATTCACACCTGTTCATCTGCTCATTTCTTATCATTTCTTATCATGATGTATTATGACGTATTCTGTATTGACAATTTATCATCATTATATTCAATGAAAGAAACAAAAACATACAAAAACATTTTACAGCTGGATCCACTCATGGGAATATGCGAGGATACGTGAGTACGAGTGGGGAGTCCTGCCTTTGTGTCCTTCTTCACAGGCTTTTCCGCCTCGTCCACTTTGGCCTTCACCTTCTTTTCGAGCTTCTCAGGCTTCTTTTCAGGTTTTTCAGTCTTTTCACTTGTTTTCCTCGGCTTCGTGCAATTTCCACTGGTTAAACATCACTTGCACTGTCCACTGGGAAAGTTCAAACATCATCCTGATGCACTGAACGACCCCATGTCTTGACAGCTAATGGTAGCTACATGCAATGACCCCATGCTTCGCTCAGGCTCTTGTCATCTTTCTTCTCAGCCTTCGCAGCCGGCTTCTCGGCCTGCCCGGGACAATCAAATCAAATAAACAATGCAAAGTAGTATTCTTTAAAAAGAATACAATAGGTTCTTTAAAATGGTACAAACTAAAACAGCAGCATAGCACTGTGACAACTTCTGAAGGCGTCTGCCGTCTCTACTCTGTCCATCTCTGTACAAACTGTGTAAGTATGCTCTCCACCTTGGCTGGAGGGTCTTTCTTCTTGACTTCCTGCAACTCCCGTGGTGGAACTCGATTCAAGTAAGCAATGGAAATCAGGACAAATTTTGGAAAAGAAATGCAAAGAAAAGTAGGAAGTGAAAACGGTGCAGCGAGGTCCAACTCCACGTAGCATTGCTTGATTTGTTGACAGGAGTCGCTTCAAGCTATGACACTTTGCTCTCTGCAGGGCAAAAGTTCTTCAAAGGCAGCATGTGTGAAAGCACCCAAGTTCCAAAATTGGAGAGCACGAAAGTTGTCCAAATGCAGAGACTTTGGTGTCCTTCTTTTTCACTTCCTTGCTCTGAGACTTTGCCGTCTCGCCCATGGCAAAGAAAGTGACAATTCTGCAATGAAGTAATTAGCTGACTTGAGGCTCTGGGTCCTTTCAATGTGCCTACATCAGGGCCTACATCAGGGCCGACATCAGGTATGGTTTGTTCCTGCAGGTCACGCCCTTGGCACAAGAAGCAAGTTATGGGAGTAATTGATTTAGCACTGAGGCTATCTGTGGCAGGTGGACTTCATCTTCGCTTGAGCTGTGAAAGCAATGTGATTTGATGCTTATCATATTCTGCAGCCCTGGGTACAATGGCAGCTTGCGAGCATGAAGGCCAAAATCAATCACTACAAGCAATGTCAGTTTTATTCTGAGGTTGAAGTTCTTCACTGTGACGTCACGCCTTGTGTGTTCTGTGATCTTTCAGAGACTCGAAGGTTCCAAAAGGCATTTGGTATAAAAAGCTGGACTGGCATGGAAAATACAGGTAAAGGACTTGGTATGTTCACATAATTCTTCTCTGCTTTGGAGAATTTCAAAGTAGATAAAGATAGATAAATACAAGATTAAGATAGATTAAGTATGATCAAGATTGATCAAGTATGTATTTCAAAGATTTTCAAAGTATGTCTACATTCCATGTGCACCGTATCGTACTGTATCTTCTGTGTCCTTCCGAGACACGCCTCCAGGGCCGTGTCCCTCAAAGACCTCACCACGGCCTCCGGTGGCAACCGCGAGTCTCCAAAGCCGATGGTGTCCAGAACCATCAAATGACCATCCTCAGTAAACTGGAAACAGGATGAGAGCCAGAGAGCTGATAGAGTCTGAACGACTTGAAACTGCTTCTCACCGTTTTCTTACGTTTTTGATTGACTTTGCATGCTGACTTACGAGTAGCTCTCTATAGCTCTCTTCTCATCTCTTTTCAGATTGAGTTTAGTCCCATAGTTCCTCCGGCCTTGTTTGCCACCGGTAATTTACTCACTGCATACACTGCACAGAATCAGTGAACAAATCGTGCTACCTTTCATGACTCACTCGGCAAGCCAAGCTTCAGCTGATGTAGCTCTGCGCACCTGGGTTTCAACCCATTTGCAAGAGATGTAGTGAAGGGCTCACAACGGTGGGGACTTAGTCAAAACATATCAACACTAATATTAAAGTGCCCCAACCTCAAACATGTGAGGTCTGCTGTCAGATTGCAACTTGCCAAAACTCAACAACTTGCCAAAACTGAACAGTTTAATTGACATGAAATTTTACGGGATGTTGTAGCACACCTGAACCATGTTCCCTTTCCACTTAGGCTTGAAAAAAAAACGTCATTGTGCCATCTGCACAGACGTTTACACAAGAACTTCAGGCTTCGGGACCTTTGAAACTCTGCTGCCAATCTACTGATTCCTGGGACGTCATTGAAGCCAACGAGTCCCCTGCATCAAAGGCTGGAAAACCTGCAGGGCACTTACAAGATGAGAAATACGAAAGAAAATACAATGATCCAGAAGGAACAATATCATCAAAGGGTACAAAGAATGCATTGCACCAGGGAAAGATCTGAATGAGCTGCTCATGAGTGGTGCTACGCTGTGCAAAGAAGGAAATTGGCCACAATATGCCGCGCGGCTTTTCCGCCGTCAATTCTCCCAGAAACTCAATCTGGTACTCAGCTGGCGATCTGCAGTTTGATACCGCTGGAAAGACAGTGGAGGGCAAGTGCCGAAAGACCTGAAAGTCATGGCCGTCGATGATAACTGAGGCTGTCCTTCGGTCCATATCCACAACAAAGCTCAAACAGCTGTTATTTCCATAGTCCTGCACAACTTCTGATTGCTCCGTCCCAGCTGCATAGACCCTTCCATTTGAAGCAATGCCCCAGGACTCTGGAGCTCGTCCGATGGGCAAAGTGAGGGAAGTCCAATCATCGGATACAAAACCGACATATGACCAATCTGAACAAAGAAGTACAGTCACTTCCCAAGCATGCTGACCTGCTCGGAAGCCACGAGAAGCACGCAATGCAGCTGCTGCACCGGACGACCTGGAATCATTGATTCGTACCGTGCTGTCCTGAATCACTGCCAGGCGATGTGCCACGCGTTTGGACCAGCCAGGCTTTTTGGTCGTTGCAGAGGATGCAGATGCTGCGGATACAGCGGATGTTGCGGCTTCCACCTGAGGCTGCAGTTCTGTGCCGTGACTGTGGCCAGGCATGGACATATTGGATAAGCCAGAAGACGCAGAAGATGCAGTTGCCAGCACTGCTGATGCTACCATAGGCCCAGCAGGGTAGCTTGTGTGGGTCGCGGCCAGTGTTGCAGGGGTCGAGTCTGGCAAGTGTACCAGAGCAGTCGTAGCGGCAGTGACCGTCGCAACACTGTGGAAGGCAGGTTGTGTGGTCAGAGTTGCAGGAAGGACTGGCGCAGCTGCAGGTGAAGCAGCTTCTCGTGTGTCCCCTCGGAGCACCCCCAGTGCTGTCTGGAAAAGACCAGTACCAACAGTGCCAACGGCACTTCCAACAGTTCCAAAGAGTCCTGAAGGGCCCGCTTCGGCTTTTGGCTCTTGAATTTCCGGAGCTTCAAATTGCTCGGTCAAACCAAAATATTCCACAAGGTTCCAGAACTGTTCTTCTTTGTCAGACGGAACCCGTGGTGCTGGCAGTGGCAATCGGCTTTGGCGTTTGGAGCGCAAGTAGTTTAACAAAAGGCCAAAGCAATGAGGATCGAAATCCAAGAAGAATCTGCCAAAACTATCGCGTTCGATTGAGGATTCCCATCGACCGGAGAACAAATTGGCTAGGTATGAATCTTCAACAGTACAAAGGGTCGAGCGCTGTGTGAAGAAAAATTCTCCACCAACATTCAATGACAAAACATCATCGTCAATCTGGTTGCGTCCAGTGATGATATCCACTCTTTCTTGGTCATATCCCAAGCCATCTCGTTCTTCTCGAATATTTTGCTCTCGTTGCCGAAGCTCTTCTTTGAGACCTCGGCGTTCTTCATCCAGAGCTTTTTCTAAACGTTCACGTTCCTTCCTCAGTTTCTCACTTTCCTCAGACAATTCTCTTGAAAGCCGCTGTGCCAAGTCTATGATGGGATCGGTGGCCATCAGGTGCTGCGCAGCGCACTACATGATCTACATGGATTTCTGTCAACCAAATCGAGAGCTCAAAACTTTGGAGCCTAAACCGCAAGTCTTCAGCTGTGAAGGGATGGAAAGTGAGCGGGACCACGGAGGAACCAAGATCTGAAAAGATTTCTCACCTGGGCCTTACCTCATGGTTTCACCTGTGTCACAAGTGGCTCGCCTAAAATCAAGTTGGCAAGGTGGCTTTTGCCAGCTCCAGTCTTGCCAAATACCATCAAAGTCAAGCTGCGCTTGAGGTGGACCTCCTGGCCAAATAAATTTGCATGAGTTGCATGCTAGAAGTGTGTTCTTAATTTCATTACAGACTATATATCTCTATCGATCTGTTGGTAATGTAATATCTTGTAATTTAATGCAATATCTAAGGTAAAATGGAAGCCAAATCTGACTATTGGAATGCTGAAATGCTTCTGCAGTCAGTGCAGACTGTCATTCACCCTGCCTGAAAAGGTGTGGAGATCGGTGCTGATGGTGTGCTTGAGACTGGAGAGGGACTTCCACTGATTGAAGGTTTCCTTCGAGCTTCAGAAAAAATGCTTTGAACTTTTAACATCTTGGCGCCAACCCTGGGTTTGCCCACACACCATTCCTACCCCGGCAACAAGCATGCATGTCCACCTCTCATGATGCATATTTTGCTTGAAAAATGCAGTGTTCCGTATGATTTAGTCTTGAGGTTTGGGTTGTTCGTAGATAGGTTTTTATTGTTTTGGAGTTTACGGCTTTATGATTTATGGTTTAGGGCATAGGGTGTGTTTATCCTGCAAGACAGAGGGTAAATCAGGTTTTCTGCAGTATACAAAGTTCCGAGTAGCGCGTGTGCAAACCGAGGGGTTGCAGCGATAACATTGTTTAACGACATTTCTGTCAGTCTCTTCCTATCTGCAAGCAAGGTGCCGCTGACCCAGCTGCTGTCGAATGCCTGCAGTATCAAATCTGGCTACAGCCCAGCCAATTCAGCTGATAAATACGTGAATTCTGGTCCTTGTTGATTGAAAAAGCAATCCAGAATGATGGAGATACAACCAAGGAGAGAGCCATCAAAGGTAGAAACGATCATTTGATACACAATGTAGTTGAAAGGCTGCCGGTGCCCTTACAGGACCAAAAAAGAACATAGCTGAGAGAGTACCCCAAAGAGTTTGGCTGCCAACACAGACTCCCAAATCTTCCAACAAGGCAGCAGAGTAATGGGGTCTAGGGGCGCAAATGTGCAGTGCGACAGTGGCAAGTAGGGTGTCCGGAAAGGTGCCTTTGACATTTGATGTGTGCCTCTGTAGGGCTTCGGGCTTTATGTCATGTCATGAGCAAATCAGAAGAGGTTGGAAGCCTTGACACCCTATTCATCCCTATTCTCTGATCTGCCTCTGTACTGGATCAGAAGTTCGCTGTCACAGTGCAGTGGTTCACAAGGCTGTCCCATGCGAGCCCGCAGCCATGCAAGCAGCTGCGCCTGACAGAGAATGACGGAAAGAACTGTACCAAAACGTCAGATCGTGCGAGCGCACCTTACAACCCCTTCCCACAAGCAGAAAGATGGCATGGTGTGCTTGTTGGCAAAAGGCTTGACAGTCAGGTCATTGATCCCAATTGGCCCATTGCCATGCGACAGAGTCTGCGTCTGCTGTATCGTCTGTCCGGTATTCCCAAAATTAATTTCGACAAAAAAATACCTGCCCAAACGCAGTGGAAGGCACCTCAACATCCATCTGCAAGGGGAGATCTCCGTGACACCCTCCAGCGGTCCCGAAGTAGAAAACTGTTGGGACGGCATCAAACAGCCAGTCCTCGGGGAAGTACCTAGGAATGTCGCTGGCTATATCATGTAATGAGAACAAAACCCTCAAGAACCTCAACCTCAAGATGGAGATCTGCGGATCGCACGAAGTCAGCACGGCCTGCTCCCCAGCGAAGCTTGTGTCGCTGGTGATTGCAATGGCCAAGAAGTCGGATACAGTGTCGGGGCCGCCTGAAAAAAAAAGCGGACTTCTCAAGGAATCGGCGGAGAGCATTGGAAGGCACGACACGTAAAAATGCTGACAGAGTCCGACGCGTCATTCAAAAAGAGTATGTGTAAAACGTTAGTGACCTCTCACTCCACAATTCTAGACTATATATTTTGATATACTTTATACATGTCTCAATATAACATATACATATATAGATATATATAACATAGGAAGCAAATATCAAGGCGCACACAAGGCGAAGACGACTCTTGCTGAGTTTAGGGCTGAAGCCGTAGAAGCCTGGTAGCCGCAGACATTCTTTCGCCATACGGCACTCTTAGAAATGGACACTCGAGAGTCTCTAGAGCGCAGCATTTTCTGCGAAACGTCTCAGTGTCAAGCTAGTCAACATCTGCGCAAGTTCTGGACATGATCCCGGCTCTTCGCAAATGAGAAGGGCATGGGCCTCCTGCTGCGTTTATCAATAGTTACATGTTTATTTGTCCATACCTATATATAATATATAGAGTTGCATGCTATCATTAAATACTATAAGGTATATCCTTTATTACTATACTACCAGTACCATTTTGATGATGTCCATGACTATCAATATCATTGTCACTATCATTACTACCATTATTGTCATTGCCATTATCATAACCATACATTGGGAAATGTTAGGAATAAAAGACAACAGTGTGAGCACGGGAGATGCATCAACTGTGGCTTCCTTCACTCAAGAAGTCATGACAAAAGAATGAATGTATGCAATGGTATTCAAATGTATTCAATATTATACAGATGTAGATTGCAAGTCGTTGGTTCAATTTGTCTCATTTGGTTCTCTCAAGGCTTGTCCTGCAAGCCACGGAGAAAGGTTGCAAGCTCGGTGACCTGCGGCTGCCATGGGATCTCTCATCAACTCAAATCATTTGTGAATGTCATTAGATGTCATCAGATGTCATCAGTCCACCTATATCCGTATTATATTCCCTCGTCGACCATCCAAATTGCCTCGCTGGGCCCCAGCAAATCTGCAGGTTCCACCAGGACCAACTGCGGAAGTCTCAGCCGGTGCTTGGATGATCTTGGACAGTTGCTGACAACATCTGACAACAATTCGAAGGATTCCGAGGGTGCCTTCTACGAATTGAAGACTATCATATCTATCATTTACTGTCAAACAAAGATATCAAAAGTGTTGAGTCCCTCACACATAGTCATACACCCAGCATCTCCCAGCAATCCGGGACCCATTCCCCCCATGCCCCACTTCGCATCATGATGATATCACGATGCCAGTGATGCCGGGGCACATGTGGGCTGTGACCTGCTCAGGTTGTGCCTCCCTGTCACATCCAAGCCTTTGGCAAACATGCCGCCGTGCCTGGGAGACTTCAGCGAAAGGCCGGCTTCACCAATACATGAGGGAGTCGATTGGTACAGGGAGCCTGATTTCTCCGATTTGTCACCACATGTACTGTCCTTTCCATCCATTTGAATCCATTTGAGTCAATATCTCTGAATACGTCTGAATATCTTTTCCATTCTTTTCCATTCTTTTCCATTCTTTTCCATTCTTTTCCATTTGTCCATTGAAGTTTCCCGTAAAGTCTCCCTTCGTCCCGTCCTTTGGACCCGAAAGTCTGCTCCGGAGCCTCGACGTGACCAAGCAGCAGCACTACAGGCTTCGGAGCCTCCTTCGATCTCTGTGTCTGGAGCGACTTGAGCACAGCGGCTGCTCCCGCTCGCATGTGGACTTCATTCGCGGTGGACAAGAGACAACAAGAACAGGCTGCGAGGATTCTTGGGATTCCTTATCCTTGGGCTATTGATGGCTATGGTGAGGGTGTGGCTATTTATGTGTTTTTGTCATTTTGGAGCTTTGTGGCATCCATTTTTGAAAGCAATTTGGATGTTTTGGATTCGGATCGCTTCAGGATACTCTTTGGTCGGGCGCTCAACAAACATGTGCTGCTTTTGGATCTCCGCGGCTGCTTGTGAATATGGTTCTATGTCACTGTCAAATCCTCTGATCAATATCTATCTGTCGTGGATGGCGGTGGGACATTACAACTTGAGTGCCTTGGTTGCTTTGATCTGTGGCGCGATTTCCATCCAGCGGAGCTGCGTCCAGAAAGTGTGCATCGGTGTGTACCACAAACATTTGAAGATCAAACATTGTGTGCCCAAGCTTGCGGTCAAGTTGAACCCAGCATTTGAAATTGGAAATCTGTTGAAATCCTCTCTGCAATCGCCCCACTTTTTCCATGAATCGTCAGAGCGCTGTGAATGCTCCGTGCTGACGCGTCCTGAATGCCAAGCCTTGGCGACAAACAACAGAATCTGGCGACACCACGTGCCGTGTTGACATCCTAAATAACACAATAGTCGTACAAAGTCAACATCTACCCAGTACTTTCAGTGCAAACAATGTGACAAGGTCCAAACCTGTCCAGGTATAGCTTCTGAGCCCTGTCAGAGGTTGCATGAATCCGCAGCTCCACTAGTGAGATCTATGCACTTTGCACATGGCAAATTGCACAGGTGTTTTCCTGTATACATCACACTCCTCGAGAGATCATGAAGCGAACACTGAGCAACTTGTCGCAGTCGCCAGCCTCTTAAGGCCCTCATGAGAGGTCGCTTCGACCTGAAACAAGGTGAAACAGAGTTCAAACATGTTCAAACATGTTCAAGCATAAGATTCAGGATTAGGATGTATTAGGCAGAACACATCCATACTGGTCCATATGGTCCATATATACGCGGTATACGTATCCAGAAGCTCAGTTTGCCAGAACTTTGCCTGGACCCGTCGCGCTCGACAAGGTTGGAAGTGTTGGTGCAGGCCTCAAGATTCAAATTCGAAGCCCCTCTGCGAAACCATATCGTTTGGATGATCGATTCCTTTTTTTTGACCATACTGTCGATCACGTCAAATCATATACATAGAACAATACGCTAGTCTGTATGTATCTATATATATACATACAACAAGTGTATCATATTCTATCTATCTATCTATCTATCTATCTATCTATCTATATATATATATATGTATACATATCATATACAATATATATCTATACTAGAGTTCTCCTTCCAAATTAATATGTGCTTTGCCAGGCTCCCCGCAAGCGAGAAATCACATCTTCGAGTTCCTCTGCGTTGTAGCAACGGAACCTCAACAGCTTGAGCTACACTTGCAGCGCAAGTTGCTGAGCCGCAGAATGTTTACATTTTTCTGGGGGGAGCGTGTGCTTATATAGTGTTGAATTGTTTTTTTGACTGTTTTGTCAACAACATTGCTCTGGGCGCGTGACTTTCCAGTGGATGCTGGCACCACTCCAACTTCGATGTTGACTTTGCTCAATTTTTCTTCCATGACCTAGACCATCGATCACCAGTGAACCTGGAATTGTTCCCATGTAGTTGACATGTTTATGTGACATATTTAGACATCTTGGAGACATCTTGGTGCGATCAACATGGACATAGATCAACTGACACCTCGCCTGGCGCAATGTGGTGAGTGCCAAAATCTCGGCCTCCTTCAATGTCATATCCTTGTTGTACTGTTCCTGCTCCACTGCTCTACACCAAAATGAAGCTGTGCGTGTCCCCGGATCCCTCCATTTTGATACAAACACAAGTCATTAAATCAGATTGCTTTTTTTAAAATTGGGGAAGATACTAGAATCACACTTGTCTCCGGCTGGTCTCTTCATTGACAAAGATCCAAATTGGCAAATTGGCCCTGTATTGACCCTGAAAGATATCACGTATCACATCAAGTTCGTTCTCGTCGAGTCACATCGAGTCACATCGAGATACAAAAGGCGAAGGGATGCGAAGGGATTGAAACATCCGAGTCATCCGAGGCATCCGAGGCATCCGAGGCCTGCAACATACTCGTGGCTCCTTCTTGGGCGCTCCCAATGGCGCAGGCCGCCTCTGTTCTCAAGGGGCAGATATGGCAGAGATCGCAGAGATGGTAGAGATGGCATGATGAATTCATATCCGAATTCATGGAGTTTTTCCCGGTTTGTCTAGAAGTGTCTTTCAAAGGAGAGGCTACCAAATTCTGTCCAGCGACGTACTTGGTGAAAGTCCCGGAAGGATCCTGTGGCAGGAGCAAAAATGGCAAAGTCTCCAGATTTCAATGCAATTTGGGCAGGCTGTGCCCTTGAACTCATGAAAGGCCACAGAGAACTGAGCTGAGAACCGTGTTGAAGAGGACGGGACCATCCCATGGATCAACACCACCAACCAAAAGGGCAACCTAAAAATGTCTGCCATGACTGGAGCAAACAATGAATGCGTAAGACCGTGTAAGATTGTGTAGCGACATGTAACGACATGCAACTACGAACGTCCATAGAAAAGCCATGGACTCCTCTCCTGAGGCATCCACACCAAATGGACGCGACATCGTTTTCTTCTTCTTGTCCGAATCGCTGAAGTCCAAAGCAAGGTCTGCAATGGCCTTGGATTGTCAGTCCGATTTAGAAGCAAAGATTCAAGGTTTAGCAGCGAATCAACCAACCACCAAGATCACACTGCAGTCTGGGTTTGGCAACGCAGGTTGAAAAGATTGAGTATGAATCAATAATATGAATCATATTGAAAACAGAAAGAAGAAGCTTTGACTTTAGTTCACGCCTCTTTTTTTTTGATTTTTTTCCTGGCCATCTGTGGCCCGTTTGTTTGAGGCCCTTGCGTTCACGTTGCTTTCAATGGGCATGCGCTCGTTGTAGGTGAACCAATGCGCCTTGCGGATTCCCGTCCACGTCACGCAGAAAGAGGCGAAACAACAACATCAACATTCAACGAGTAATTCGGGAGCTCAGAAATCACGATTTGTGCCCATCAAAATCACAAATCTGCATCTGACACAGCCATTGCGATTGGTCTGGTCCAGCGAGGGCGAGTTTGACCCTTTTATACCCTTTTGACTTTTGAGATGGGCCTGGGCTTCGACTCTGGCATGATCCACCAAAGTTCGAGCGTCAGCGGTCAGACCGCTCATGGCGCAGCCTCATAAACATGGTGAAAACAATGTGAAACATCTCGGAACCTTATGGCCCCCAGGATTCACAGTTGTGCATACCCTCACTCCAGGTTCAAGCATGTTCAATCATCTTCCAGAAAAAGCTGAAGACTATTCAGTACTCTATGTCTTTTCAGTTGTCTCTGATTCTCTCTCTCTCGCTCTCTCACTCTCTCTCTCTCTCTCTCTCCCTCTCTCTCTCTGATTGCCGGTGCATTCTGAAAAAAATTGTAGACCTGCTAGAGACCCCTGCCCATGTGGCAGTCAATCTCTAGCAGTTTCTCAATGGAAGTTGGGTCGACCAGCGGAGAAGTCACCCTGGCAAAGGAACCAGATGCACAGTTTTCCCAATCGTCCCATTCATCCCACAATGATACACAATGATAGTGCAATGCCATGCAACCCTGGGGCTAAGGAGGTTGCATGGAAACATCGGCAAAACTTTGGGCCTCTTCTCTACCACAAGGATGACCTCAAAGGTTCAAAAAGGTTCACAGTTCGCGCAGTTCATGTACTGAATTCCTTTCAAATCTCGCAAACGTGATCAAACATGGTCAAACATGTTGACCCATTGGGTACTGACTCTTTACTCAAGGTGCGAGATTCAAAAACCTGTCCCTGAGACTGCAACACCTTCCTTGGTGCAGATTCCAATGGCAGTTGAACCGAGCCTCAGTTGGAATGATTTGGAATCCGTATATCAGCATCATTGGATCATCATGTGGCCCCCAATTTCCCTGCAAAATGGGACAGCTGCTATCTGCTGTCCACTTCCAAGCTTTGAAAAGACACAAAAAACATCTCAGACATTCTCAGCCCTCTGCTTGATGGCCTCAATCGCATATTCGACCTGGCACTGACTTGGCTTCAACTTTTTGCTATTTCATGGGGCTGGAGTATTGACTTGAGTCACTTTGGGTTTACTATCAAACAGTGGGACATTGGGAGGCCTTCAGTGCAAACTGGACTCACCAAAGGCCAAAACTCACTGCTGAGGATGTTTAAAAATGGAGAAGAATAGCAAGTACTGAGCTGCTTTTCCATGCAAAGCAACACTCTGGGTCCAATGGAGATCCTTCAGCTAACGGTTTGGCCAGCAACCAAGCTTGTTTCCACTCAAAGGGTTCATTGTTGCCCTCGTAGTAAGTATATACATTATTATACATTCACATTCTATCCTAGTTGATTTGAATCGCTCTGCTCCGCGCTGTTGCGCCATCCCTAAAAGCTCCACCTGGAATAGTCGACCTTCAGGCGAGAAGGTGTTGACCTCAAAGCAAGTTCTGCACACTTTGACTAGTGCTTTGACTAGTGCTTTGGCTAGTGCTTTGGGCGTTTTGGAATTTTGGAACTTGCTGCTTCTACCACAAGCAGTGCTTGCTACGCTTTGAGCCCTCAGGCCCGCAACTACCTCTGCAATACCCAAGGGGCACACTCCGCGATCGTATTCACTTCGCGACAGGAAGCTCATGCCTAAGTCAAGGGAAGTGATGCATTCTGCAGAAAGTCTCAGGCCCGGCTGCCATTGTACAGCGAGTGGGCACTGCAGCGTGTTTGGTGAATTCGTACGCTTTCCCTCCAGAACATGTCCACTGAAGCTTGCGGAGAAGTTGCTTCGAATTCCCCACCTTTCGCCGACAAGGCACCTGCCCGGAAGGACTTCAAGTACAACAACTCTCTAGCATTCTCTAGCTATCTTTTGGAATTCTGATGCGTGTCTAATAACCTACTTGGCCAAGTAATTAGTGTGAACAAGTGTGAACATGTGTGAACTGGACTGTGTTTTTTCATACGTGAAAAATGCAAACAGGGCAGTGCGGCGGTGGCACTATCTCGGTGGGGCTCCGTTCTATGTCTGAACCCGAATGGCCGAATGGCAACCACAAAAGGCTTTCCCTCAATGCTAATGCCGACAACCCAAGGATGCGATTGGCCGAACCAGTAAGAGACTTGCAACTTTGACTTTAAACTTTTCCCTTTGATTGGGAACTAATTTTGTTCTCCAGCATTCAGTCCAAATTGAACTGTTGAATGACAATAAGTGCAGATGCACGCAAGGCCGGCAAAATATCAGGGAGTCGAGGAAACATAGTAAAGGCTTGGCCATGCTTGGCGATTCTGCAGCTTCTTTCCGGATATCAAAATGCATCAAAGCTTCTTTGGCTTTGACTGAGCAGCTGTGTGGCACTTGGCAATGGAAGCTTTGTCCAATCTCACACAGCTCAGGACGTTCATGTACTTGGATCCTTCGCCTCATTTTCCAGGTGCAAACTCTGTAAAGTTCTCAGGCCTTGGAGTGAAACTATAAAACATCATACGACATACAGTACAGTACCCTACAGTACCATACAGTACCCTACAGTACCATACAGTACCATACAGTACCATACAGTACCCTACAGTACCATACAGTACCATACAGTACCATACAGTACCAGTACATCCAAATAGGACGCAAATTGAGAGGTCTGCTCTGAGTCGGAAGAACTTGCTGACAAATGCTCTGCAGAACTTCGCATTATGTCACAAAACACACTGCAAAGTCGGCCTGCAGGCAATGGAAAGCCAATAGAAAACCTGCACA
Source organism: Symbiodinium sp. clade C Y103 (assembly GCA_003297045.1). Classification (NCBI taxonomy): domain Eukaryota; class Dinophyceae; order Suessiales; family Symbiodiniaceae; genus Cladocopium; species Cladocopium sp. clade C. The sequence goes on from BGPT01000423.1 coordinate 129,890, forward strand.
AGTTTGAGCAGCCGTCTATTTGTAAACTGATGTTGCAACTTCACACGCACTCAGTCGGACAAACCTGATGTTTCGCAAAGGAGGAGCACAGAAGTCAGGTCGTACCTTCGGAGTTGCTTTGAACATGTGGGAAACGATGTGAAATTACGTGAACAAGTACTACAGGTGAACGTTGAAGGCAGGACCAATGGTACTAGAATACGCATTCCCGCATGGAACGCGGCGGTCACTGCTAAGCCAGAAAAGGCAGGACCTGGATTATGAAACCCAATGGAAACGCTTTAACGCGTAAGGTTCGTAGACAAGAAAATTTTCACTTCTAGAAACGTTTTTCCAATGGAACGCCGGTACCCAAACTACTAACAATATATGGTTGATGACGCGCTGTTCCCACGGAACGCTGGCTTTTACTGATGCCTCAAGGCTGCCTAAACCAGCACAAACAAACATTTTTCACTTTGTTCATGTCACACCTTCTTCCTTATCTTATATACCACAAAGCACCGGCTTCTTGTTGAGAAGCTACAGGGAAAGGCAAAAGGTACGCCTAGTGAGGCAAAAACCTCGCTTTCCGCATGGAACTCCGTAGGCACACCTAAGGTGCGCCNTTCTTGTTGAGAAGCTACAGGGAAAGGCAAAAGGTACGCCTAGTGAGGCAAAAACCTCGCTTTCCGCATGGAACTCCGTAGGCACACCTAAGGTGCGCCTAGGTGCACCTACCCATGAACTTCCGAATGGAGCCCCGGCTTTCAAGACGCTTTTACAAGATCCTAAGGTGCATNTCCGTAGGCACACCTAAGGTGCGCCTAGGTGCACCTACCCATGAACTTCCGAATGGAGCCCCGGCTTTCAAGACGCTTTTACAAGATCCTAAGGTGCATCTTTTTGTTGGTTCACAATGGAACTCCGAATCCACAACTCATGTTTGGGCACAAAGATTGCATATCAAAAAACAATTCCCACTGCGCAAATCCCAATGGAAATCTGTATCCAGATCAATCAATCAATCCTAGATCATAGCTACGGAGAGCTGTGAAAAGTTCAAAGTTAGTTTTGACCAATCCCCATGGGACTCTGCTTCTCAAGATCACCCTTGCCAGAATCTCATGCGCAGGGCTTTTTGTCGATTCATAATGGAACTCCGGATTCACAAGTCATGTTTGGATAGAAGGATTGCATATCAAAGAACAGTCCCCAATTGCATATCCCAATGAAACCCCGTGTCCAGTTGTAGAGGTGGAGAGCCGTTAGAAATTCATAGGAATTCAACGTTTTGATATGTTGTGATCCTTTCCCATGGAACTCCGTATCCAAAACAATCCTATAGATCATAGCTATGTATCTAGGACGGCGGTGCTTTTTTACGAGGTCCGATACGAGGTCTATACGAGGTCAATACGAGGTCTATACGAGGTCAATACGAGGTCAGCCTATATGGTTTGTGCGTGCCAAGGCTGAGCCGGAGCTTCTGTCGCGAGATTGCTCCACTTTAGCTGGCACTTGCTATAGATGTTTCCAACAAGAAGCAAATACCTAAAACGCAACGGAATTGTCAGGAACGGTGATCAATGAGCAGCTAAAACGTGAGGATGTCTCGACTACTGACCCTTTCTCACAACGGAACTCCCGCTAGGCACGTCTTTTTGGGAAATTGTCCCCGAACCTATTTAAAGGATTTTTCCCCGCCTGCCAGGTGAGGGTCTCTAGATTCTATCAGACATACTTTCTCCTTCTCCTTCTCCTTCTCCTTCTCCTTCTCCGTCCTCCTTCCTGGATTCCTGCTTCCTCCTTCTCCTCTGGCAGCCTCAAGACCTCAACTGCGAGCGCCAGATCTCAGTGGGCGCTGACGGACGGACCTCAACCGTGAGCTTCGCTGAGATCTAGAGCAAACTAGAAGGAAATGCATGCAAACTGGAAGGAAAAACATGCAAACTAGAAGGAAATGAATGCAAACTCGAAGGAAAAGAGTGCAAAGTGAAAGGAAAAGGAAGTAACGTGAAAAGAAGTTAATGCAAACTAGAAGGAAATGAATGCAAACTGGAAGGAAAAGAATGCAAACTAGAAGGAAAAGAACGCAAACTGAAAGGAAGCGCATGCAAACTGGAAGGAGAAGAATCAAACTGAAAAGAAATGCATGCAAACTGAAGGGAAGTTAATGCAAACTAGAAGGAAATTAATGCAAACTCGAAGGAAATGAGTGCAAACTAGAAGAAAATGAATGCAAACTGAAAGGAAATGCATGCAAACTGGAAGGAAAGGAATGCAAAGTGAACAGAAATTGATGCAAACTAGAAGGAAATGAATGCAAACTAGAAGAAAATGAATGCAAACTGAAAGGAAGTGCATGCAAACTGGAAGGAAAGGAATGCAAGCTGAAGGCAAAACATGCAATCTAGAAGGAACTGAATGCAAGCTGGAAGGAAATGAATGCAAACTAGAAGGAAATGAATGCAAGCTGAAGGAAAAACATGCAATCTAGAAGGAACTGAATGCAAGCTGGAAGGAAATGAATGCAAACTAGAAGGAAAAACATGCAAACTAGAAGGAAATGAATGCAAGCTGGAAGGAAATGAATGCAAACTAGAAGGAAATGATGCAAACTCGAAGGAAAAGAGTGCAAAGTGAAAGGAAAAGGAAGTAACGTGAAAAGAAGTTAATGCAAACTAGAAGGAAATGAATGCAAACTAGAAGGAAATGAATGCAAACTGAAAGGAAATGAATACAAATTGGAAGGAAATGAATGCAAAGTGAAAGGAAATGATCGCCACAGAAATCAGTAAAAAATAATTAAAAAGGCTGTAGGAGAGCAGGTTTGACGATCCAAGGTCTGGTATGTTTAATCCAGTATCTGCTAAACGCATAGTAAACGCTAAAGGTACCGCCTTCACCTGAATGCTTTCTGCAAGGGAACAGCTCTATTTTATACAACCGGTACCGACTTCAACATTTCACAGAGACGCGCACGGAATCAGCGGATCTCCATGAGAATCTGGATAGTTTTCGTCAATGCCTGTTGCATAGTGCGAGGGCCTCAAGGTTGCATGTGCGTTTGAATGTTCTCAGATGTTCACAGTACAAGTATCCAATGTGTTCTGACTATGCGATACGCTCCTCCCATAATTTAGAGGCAACATCCGGCCACTGAAGGAGAGCTGTGCCTCTGCACAGGTGGCCTTTTCCTACATTATAAACATTTGTGTGCATAAGGTGATGTACACATGTGTACATGCATGTCATTTGAGAATATCATGCATATTCTGCAACAGTTTATCATATTATATTGCATTCAGAAAGCCACGCCAAGAATGTCAGGAGTCTTGGCTAGGCGACCGTTGCTTTTGAGTGTCGCACTTTCTGAAGTCCGGATTCTCAGAAAACAGGTCGTCCAGGGTTTTAGGTCTCGGAGCAAAGTGGCTTCAGAGACAGGAGAATCGTTCGAATCAACCAACAACAGCTTTTTCAACTACCAAACACTCAAAGTCACACAACCTTCTTGTCGATGCAGGGACACAAATCACATCAAATCACCAATTTCAGCATGGCTGACACATCAACACAGCATTGAGAAGGCGGTGAGCGTATGCTCACTGAAAGATCAATTGCCACGTGCTGAGCCACTGAGCTGCTTCCAAATTCAAAAAATATGTCTGGGTGTTTTTTGGCTGTGGAAAGCTTTCATTGTAAAATATTGTAAACCTGTTTTGCGGCGATTCCTGATGCTTTGCTTTGCCAGATTGCAACTGTCTGGCTCTCCTTGCTCTCAGTCCGCTGAGCTTCCGGCTTTGGAGGCCGCAAACCCTTCAAAGGTGATGTGCCTGTGGAGTGAAGAGTTCATCGTCTTGCAAAAGCACCAACAGTGAAATCGTTTCTCCCAGATCTTCCAACATTTCAAAAGTCTAATCTAAAGAGTGTCAAATTTCAAACAATGCTGATTCATTCTGATTCATTCTGATTGTGTGTTTGTCACATATCTCTGATGAGCACTTGACTGTGCCATTCCCACCTTCATGTTCATCCAGCTGCGCACTGAAGACCCGCACTACTCCACGTTGGTTTGGCAGCAGACGAGGAAGCAACTGAGCGAATGAGAAAAGGTTGACAAATCAGGGCAAATCATAACAAATCAGCAAGGACATTAAAACAGGGCATGGTGCAACATCATATTGATCGTCAAGCAAACAAGTTTTGATGTTGCCTCGAGGCACTGGACATTTCTGCAAGAGTACTTATTCTCTCTGCAGGGCTTAATGTTGATGTCCAGTCATGTCATCATCTTAGCACCTCCTCTTCAAGCACTGGCCTGCTTACGTACCTTTGAGACAGAGAATTTGTTTGCTTCTTGGCCGTGGAGTCTTAACGCTAAATACTTCAGTTCGGAAGAGGATTCTTTGAGTCCAAATCTGTAACAAATTCCCCTGATTGTCTAAGATTGCCAGAGATGCTTGTGAATCTTGTGACGTTCACAGTTGCAGTTGCGCACTGTCGCAGAAACGCAAGAGAAGCGAGTCGTGGAGCATCCTCTCGTGGTACTCCAGCTCCCTGTCTTCAGGCATTTGAGTGGCATCAAAGTGGATGCTCATGTTCCGTGTGGTCATCTATCTTGTCTACTTCCAATCTGTTTTCAATGCCTCTGCGATGCATCCAACGATTCCAACGCAATCGTATGCACGTGTTCATGTCTTGACATGTCGAAGCATATTGAAGCACCTCTTCGTTGGGGCTGTCCAGAAGTTCTTCATAAGTTGTCACACCTCCGTGGCAAATAGCTTGCAGATATCTGGCAGGTAGCTCGTGTTTCCTCATGTTTCTGACATGTTCTGTCACCTCTTGATCCTGTTCGAATGCCTCCTACGATTGATATGTAGATTAGGCTTGTGGGAGTTGAACATGTGGGAATCACGTCTGCTCAATGACTCCTTCAAGTCTTGCCTTCATCGGCCAAGCTAAGTCGGGCAGCAGGCACTGCCTCCTTGAAAGAAACAGCTATGATCAGAAGCATGGGAAATTATGGAAAATGTCAGACTAGATCATCGACAGGACAATAGCAACAGGATACAACAGGCTCATAGGATTGGTGGACGGTGTACTTTGGTGAATCTTTGGTGAATCTTTGGTGTGCCTCTGCGCATGGCGGTGTTTCTGCTAGAGCCCGCAGGGTTTCGCACCTGAAGCCGCATGAGGCTGGACTGCAACAGGGCATGCGCCCATACCGCTGCAAAATGCTATAGGCAATAGATGGCAGTAGGCAATAGATTCTCAATAGATTCTCAATAGATGGCAATGGGCTTTCTGTTGGAGATGGTTTGGCCGAGCTCCCAGCCACAAAAGCTGCTCTAGAGATATGGCACTCAAGGACTTGCTGATTTCATCCTCGGGACATCCTTTGACTGCTTTGAATCTAATGGTTGAATTGTTGAATCAGGCCCAATTCGAGTCTGTCATAGTAACTCCAGCCGCTCCAGCCCTCCTGATCACGTTGCCATGCATTGATGACCAAGATTTCATCTTCCTCCTGGGGGTGGCATGGAAGGACCATGAAAGACCTACGAGCACTTACAGTAGATGCAGGTTCATGAGCTTTGATGCTGTTTGCATATCCAGTGTGCATATCTTTTGTAAGCTTGCATCAGTTTGAATCTTTTTGCCAGTATCCTAGGGAGCACGACTGAGCACTAACCTGATGTCCCAGAATGAACTTGTTCAAGTCTTTTCCCGCAGCCGAAAACTATTGAATATCATTTCCAGCCTCTCTCGAGCTTGTGCAAGAAGAGACAGTGATGTCACTGAGTGGCGTTGAGACGTCGCTGAGCGGCATCATCAAAAAGACGTAGAAGCGAGAAAGCTCCAGATTGGCCGAGTTCACTGGTCGGCCGCACAGCTCACTCGCAAAAGGGTGCAGTCCATTGAACTCTAAACCTAGAAACGCACCGCAGCCTCTTGCAAGCGGGGTTAGGAAGGTCATTTCGACAGCTGCTCATTATTCAGAATACAACAAGAGATGCAAAAATGTGCAAAAAGTTCTGCCAACAGTTCCGCTCACAGTTCTGCCAACATAGACTGGACATAGACTGGCTGTGTTTCAAACTCCTCCTTGGACCACCGGCAGCTTGCTCCTTCCTCCAAGGCTGAATATGCCAAAGGCCCCAGAAGGCCCATGAAGCACGAGGTCAAAATGTTTTACAAAAGCGAGGCATGAAAGTTCAGATTTGTTAAGTCAGTGCGCGCCAGCTTGGGATAGTCTTTGCCTAAAGCCTTGCGGGGCAAATCAAGCTGTACAAACTGTAGGACGAAATGAAGCTCGTCGACCAGTGTGGACCTGTGATCTGTTGTTGACCACAGGTGACCACACCAGCCACAGCTTTCTTCCAGCCAATTAATCGTTGCACAATTTGAACTTTCAACCATCCAGTTCTGGTGAATTGCTGCTAGCTGTGTCCAAGCCCCATTTTGCAAGAACAAACTCAACGTGATTGTCATAATACATCATGATACTGTACAGTGTTTGCCGAATGCCCACATCACTTGGATCTCTTGGACTAGTGATCAATGCAGATCTGATTGTGCCACATTTGTCGTCTTGAAAATAAGCTATTATTGATGCAGCCTGGAGTTGTGAGAGTTGGTTTTGGTATCGAATCAGAATCCGAGTTGAGTTGAAAAGGGTAAAGCTGGATAAGAAAGCTTGCAAACAAGCTGAATTCTCAAGGCCTCAGCCTCAACCTTGAGTCAAAATGGTTTAAGCAATTGAGAATGCCAAAGCGACGCCACCTCACCAGGTAAAATGCATCGGAAAGTAAAGACGTAGTCACACAATGTCACACAAAGCAAGGATATGCATCGAGTGTGTAAGGGAGTGAGAGAGGGGAGACCTTACAATTCGCTTCTTCGCCAGGTTTTCCCGTCTGTCACACTTCATCACACTTCCACATCCTCTGTCAGTAGTAGCTGATGTCATCTCATGTCATCTCCCACTTTTGCCTCTGCTTTGTCGACTTTGTTCCTGTTCTTCAGGATGTCGAGTGATGTCGCTTTGGACCTGAAGCCAAACTCAAACGACTAAAGACAAACTGCATCATCAGCCCACAGAGGCGAGATCATGTGAGACCTTGACTTTCAAAGAAGCTAGAGTTTAGTTGGAGGATGTTGGAGGTCTCTGACTTGGAAGAAAGCCTTCGAAGCTCCAGCCAAGTGTCTGAATTCAGAAGGCATTTGCTGTATCGGTTGCCTTGGATTTTGCGGGCTTCGAACAGCACCGAGAATGCATAACACGGGATCAATCTCAATACTCTTGATATATCTTGCTATGTCTTAATGCTGACTTGAGACATACCGGAGGCAAGTATAGCCCGCACGATTGCTGATGGTGGTTCCAATCCCCTCCGGCCGAATCCAAATCTCACCTGAGGGGTGCACACCTTGCGAGCATCTATGCTATCTATGCTATTTATATATAATATATATATATATATATGTATATATAGATATGCACCTGCACCATCCTGCACCTTTCAATCCGTTGATCACATTTACACTATTTACACTTGTCCGGGCATCCTGGTCTAAGCTCGCAACAACGGCCACTTTCATGGTACTCTATCCTGGGAGTCGACTGAGAATTTTCCAACAAGGATCGCAAAGCCAATAGGCAACGACCAGTGGTGGCAAACCATCGACTCAGATGACACCGATTTTGTCTGTTTGATTCCTGTGTGATCTCTGTTTGATCTCTAAACAAATCGACTGTCCCTAAACATCTCCAAGGATCCCCTTGCAACTGGATGACTCCACACAGGCAACTTTGCATTGACCCAGGGAGGAGGCCGATACCACTGTGAAGTAGCTATCTTAGATGACCAAGGCGACCAAGGCGACCAAGGCGACCAAGGCTGACTATCCCAATGCAATGCGAGCCCGTTTTGCCCGTTTTGCCCGTTTTGCCCGTTTTGCCCGTTTTGCCCGTTTCATGTTGCAGAATTGTAGTCCAATCGATTCAATCGATGCTCCGAGTTCAAACGGCAGCCAAAGAAACCCAAGTTGTCGCCGGGAGTGCTTCCACGGCATACCTGTAACCGAGACCATTTCAAGGAATGTTGTTCTTGACAGACTGCAGTGGCAACGTTGGAAAAGACTTTGATATAAATAAAGAAATGTATTCACAAGCATTAGCCTCTCAGTGTATCACCTTCTCTTGTTTTCTTTGATATTTTCATATATTTTCTGTTCATCACCATGCCTGATTTGTGCCATCGCCAGATACTGGCTGGAAAAGCACAGGATCTCGCGGCGCATATGCCAGGCAAGTATAGCCTCATGGCACCATCTCAGCCCCCAAATAGTGTCAATCCCCACAAGACACCCTGAATGCATCATAATGCATCCTGAATCCGAATTCCTCACAAAACAACCTAGGCCGCATCATCATCTAAGTACGATATATTAATATTATATTACTCTGATCTTTCACATGGACCCGAAGAACTCCAAGAATTTAGAAGAATAGAATGCGCAAAGACTACCAAGGATCGATGGTCAGATCGCATACCGTATGCATGAGGCAAAAAAGCAGCCAAGCATCCAGTCATGCCCGTCAGCGTCGAGCGGATTCCCTCAGGACGAATCCTTGAAGACCGTGATGGATATTGATGGCTGGAATTTGCAGGACCGATTCATGGAGCGTTTCGCGGGGCTGCGGCACAGCCCCTCAAGACTCACTGCTACGAGATGCTGACGGGAAAAGGCCGGACATGGCCGGACAAAGAGTTGGCTCTACAGTATCAAACAGTAGATACTCAGTTTTGCTGAATGTTGAACCATGTTGAACCATGTTGAACCGGACACCACATGGCACCAACTGAGATATCTCAGAAGCCGACCAAAGTTCGCATCGGCCGGCCACATGATGCTCCAGGCCTTTACACTCTGTAAGCACCACACACTCGGCCTGCCCACGAGCGAAGCCGACTGTCATGTTTTGCACCTTTTCACAGAGTAAGCCTTCTACAAAACGACACCTCCCAGCCTGGCACTGTTCCAGAGTAAAAGAACCACTCTGCACGACAAAGTACTCAGGCTTGTTATCACCTGCGGCTCAGCGGTACTCACAAAAATGCTGAAAGTTGTTATCTTTTCAATGATGCATATTTATATAAAAGATCTCAACAAATTGAAAGATTTTAAAAGAAAATGCAGAGTCTGGCAGAGTCTGCAGTCTGGCAGTGCAAGCTGGCAAAGCAACCACCGAACGCCTGGTCCATCACCTCGACACACCTGTTCACTTCCATCCCCAGTCAGTGGTCTGAACAAGGCCTAAGCCAAGCATAGCCAAGCATAGCCAAGCATAGCCAAGCATAGCCAAGCATAGCCAAGCATAGCCAAGCATAGCCAAGCATAGCCAAGCCATCAAAATCACAACACTTCAGACAACTCCATGCAAAAGACTTGGCGGCATGCCTTCGCACGTCTCAACTTGTGGCAAGTTTCAAGTTGAAATCAGTGCAAAATCGGTGCAGTTTAAAATATTCCAAAACGATCAAAACGACAGGTTTCTGGATTGACAGTTGTGGTTGTTGTCGATGTGGTTGATGGAGCCTCAAGCAAAGCTTAGTTTAACTTCATGCAGAAGCTGCCGTTATCCAACTGAAGCTCGCTGCGACAGCACTGGCAGCACTTGGGCGTCGACGTTTGGAAGATATTTCAAACAAATGTAGCCGTCGGCAGGTTTTGTGACCTCAATCCCTTCTGGTCGTGTCCAAACTTCGCATCTGCTGCCTCCTTCCAGGGCAAACAATCTGTAACAATGATAGGTCAAGTTCGCACCTGACTGCCGGATACTGCCGGTATGCCTTGCTGTCTGCTGCAACATGCTATGTGTGTACATGTCCTTACCTGTTTGTTGCAATCTGCGGCAAGAACTACAAAGCTGGAAAACCCGTCAGGCATGGTCAAGAGCCAAACCCCGTTCAAAGCTCCTTCGTTGTATTCAATGCCAACGCAACTGCCATGGCTAGCACACAGCTGCTTGCATTCGCTAAGGGATGTCACCCCCGAATTGACTATGAAGTACCTCAGTAAGCACGGCATTGGAATCCTTTACATCAAACGCATGGTGACCTTTGTTGAGCTCATTCACAGCAACTAAAATTTCAGTACAAGCCAGTGTAGTCAACAACAAACAGCAAACATGCTCCCAGCTACGATGGATTGTTGTCATAGGTCGTCTCACCACGGCACACCTGATTTGTGCCATCATCGGTAATCGGTGCAAAGTCCGCAGTGCTATCTGTTCCAGTTGTTGTCCCTGTAGTGGTTGTGGTGGTGGTTGTGGTAGTCGTTGTCGTAGTTGTAGTTGTCGTGGTTGTGGTCGTTGTGGTGGTTGTGGTAGTCGTTGTCGTAGTTGTAGTTGTCGTGGTTGTGGTCGTTGTGGTGGTTGTGGTAGTCGTTGTCGTAGTTGTGGTCGTTGTCGTGGTCGTGGTCGTAGTAGTGGTAGTGGTTGTTGTAGTGGTCGTGGTGGTTGTTGTGGAATCCTTTGATTTACACTGATATACGTCCAAGATCTGCAGGATATCACCTGCTGAAGATTGAAACAGGTGCCGGCACGTGAAAATAAAGGCTAGGAAAGTGCGGGAGTCCATGTCAGCTGCCTACTTCCACAGACTTTTGATGGTCCGAAACATCTTCAAACCAGCATCAGAGTTTGTGATATTTCATGACTTGTATTGTCGTGCCTGTGGACAAGTAGCTTCGCTGGCCAACCAGAGACTCTTGGCTGGACGGAATTGTATCAAAGGCAGAGCCACCCCCGTAGTGCATGATACCTTGGGATACTGGCCAGACGGGCATGTGTGGCCAAAAGGTCCAAAAGTCAAGAGGCCATGCCGAAACCTTGATTTCGTTTTCGAACTTCAAGAAAACACAAGAAAAACACAAGACAACAACAAAGAAATAACAAAGAAATAACAAAGAAACAGCTGCGCCTTTGAGTCTGTCCGTGTTCGATTTCGCAATCTTTGCAAAGATGCAAATCTCCTTCAGCTGGTAACTAAAAGAATGGCCCTTGACTCCCTTGTAAATGCGTCACGGCTGCTTTCAAAGTCATACGGTGCATAGCCCACCTGCAATTTTCAAAGGTGGGGAGGCTCTGTGCTGTTGGCAACTGCGGCACACTTGAGCAATCGATTCGTTTAGACAGTTCAGACACAGTTCAGACAGTTCAAACTTCACACATTGGCCAGGAGCCTGCGGGTCGCCAGAGCCATCGTTTTTGGAACCAGTGTAAACATCTTCTTCAGGAAGATATTGCGATTGCCAGTTGCTTGCAATGTTATCCTTAGTAACTAATTACATGCAACTACCCTACAAAAATGATGGACCAATGCGCTTTGAAATGGCAAGAGCTGTTGAAGTTCCAAGCTTCCCAGAAAACTTCCAAATGGGGTCCTTTTCCTTAGATGAGGAACGGTTCAGCCTTCGAATTCGAAGCCTTTCGCAGGTGGTCGGCAAATGCTTAATTCAAAAGCAAAAGAACTTAAGAACAGATTGGAGTCCAAACCAGAGGCCATTACACTCACATTGACTTCGGTATCTTACGTTCCAGCTTGTCTGTTTGGTCATGTTTCGTCTCGCTATGTCAAGAGGCCGTAGAAAACATCAGGCCCATCGGGTCTCTGCTGCTCGTGGCTCATTCCCAAAATGTGGCCAAGTTCATGAGCCATATTTCCAACCTCAAAAAGGAAAACATGCTGAGCGCTTCCAGGTCAAACCAGATGCTTCCAGCATGTTCCAACGGCGTTCTATTCTACATATCGCCAGAATCTGTGATTATATACATCCAATGCATATGCTCGGAACCCATGTCACAACATTCCCTGTCTTGCAAGATCAAGGGAAATGAGAAGCACAGAAGGATACCAGTACAACGCATCTGAAGGAGAGTGAGAGCGTGCAAAAATCCAATAATTACGTAGATCCGAGGTGATTGTCGAAACAAAGTATCTGGCAGGAGCACGGCAAGAGACATGAAGGTCGTCGTTGCACCAGCCCAAATTGACTCTCATGTAGGAGGAGAAGGAGTAGTACCTTGAGATTCTTGCACAAGGTCGAACGAACATACTGCAGTAGAGGCGAGGCGTGCACAACCCATCCTTCAGAACATCGAAAGATGAGCCGTGCACTGTTGTTTTCTATGAATGGCTTGAGATCTTTTTTGTGGAGGGTGACGTGAGGAGCAACAATGCTTTTCTTAAAGAGAAAAACATTTCAGGTTTCATTCAAATTATGTCCAGCTTCTTGTCTAAAGGTCAATTGACACTCTAGCCCAGAGTGCAGCTCCATGAAAAATCAGTTTAGCATTCAGAAACACTGCTTGAATATGAAAGCAGCGGTAGAAACTCCGCTGCCATGTCTTCAATCCACCGCACTGAAGCCCAGTTCGTCTGTGTTTGCCCAGGTTGACTAAAGTTGACTAGTAAATCAATGAAATCTAGAGCACTCGAGAGTGCCGTGAGAGCGCCCATGGGGCGACAATGGTTTCATGGTTGCCATGATCATCACATTGCCAACAAGCTGCCCCAAGCTCGCGTAGCAGCTGCCAGCGTCCCAAACTCCAACCAGAACGTATGGCCTCAATGGAAGGGCTCAGAGTATCTCAGAGTGGCTCAAATTCCATGATCTTCAAATGCCTTTCAGACTCTTTAGGCATCAAAGATCAACTAATCTAAGAATCTCTGTTTCATGAATACCCATGTGCCTTGAGGGGTTCTCTTCTTCAACAAAGTTGATGCACGTGGTATCCTCAGCCAAAAAGAAGGGCAACGAAAAAGCGGAAAGACGTGGCAAGATTTGCATCAAGAATCTTCAAGATCAAGTCTACTGATTCCACTGAATTGCGTGCATAAAGTCTTGTGTTGTCTACAATGTGCTCATTGTGCGTGTTGCTTCTTTCTCTTCTGCTTGTCAAAGCGCAAATGTAAATCGGACCGGAAGTTCAATAATATTGAAGCATCATAAAAACATTTAAAAAAAACACGAGGAACTGCCAACTGGTTTGGAATAGAGCTGAAAAAGAAAAGTGTGGCAAGCAAAATATGGATGTGTCCTTTGATTTCCGTGCATTTTCTTGTTTATTCAAGCCGCTCTCCACATCTCCACTGCCTGTCGAAAAGCATTCTTCCTGTTATTGTCATCCGCTAAGCTTTCGTTGAAGGTGTACTTGATCACAACCTTGGGAAGCTGAAAAAAAAACTTCCACAATTATACAAGGCTGACGTTGGGGACTGTGATTACTGCAATTGTTCCCGGACTCTCGCCAGTGCTACTTTGCCCATGCTGACTTTGCTTTTAGACAAGAATAACTACATACCTTAAGTAGTATCAAAAGCCAAGGTTCGTATTCTTGCCAAACATCTTCAGCATTACCGGGAGGATCACTCCTGCAACTGAAGCAACGAACAGGGACATTTGATCATGAAAGATGCTGAAGTCAAAACACTAAACCAATCTGAAATATCTATGAGAAACAGTCCGTCAGAATATGTAAACCAGATATAAACAAATGGCATCTTTTACGAAGCCATTTCTTCTTTGATTTCTGTAAAAAGCCTGACCTCCTGTCTGGCCAACGGGTTCCAGAGTTGCTCTGTGGCCCAGAGCGGCTCCATCCAACACCATCCGGTGGACCTGACAGCTGACCAGAACCGACCAGGGCCGACCAGGACCGACCAGAACAAGGTGACTGGGGAACTATCTGAAGTCGAGTCGTCTGCTGGCACTGCCATGATTCACCAAGTTAGTGCTTGCCTGCTTACCTGCACCCTTGTAAAATTGCGGATCGAACTCAAACTGCTCAACGAAAGTCCTAAAAGCAAACCAGCCAAGCGCCTTTGAACCTATAAGTTCCTGGCATCTCGTGATTACATGTAAGACTTGTTACCTACTAGTATGTGAGACAGTGCAGCCACCTGAAGCTGTAGTGGAGGTTGTTGGAGGCCCTGTATAGGTTGTTGTTGTAGTCGTCGTAGTGGTTGTGGTGGTAGTGGAAAACTCGCCACAGAAGGTGCCACCAAAAGCTTGACAGTTTTCCGGGGTAGTCACGCCATTGATTTTGAAGCAAGCGCAAAATGCACCTGCAAACACAGCACGATGTGACATGTTGTGCATGTCTCTGTGCTATTGACACCATGTATTCTCACCAGGTCCCTTCCACAGTTTTTGCACCTGTAACTGTACGAGTGACATGAAGGCCAAAAGCAGGGAAGCAACTCTCCGAAAAGAAATGAAATGCCGTTTTTCTCCCTAGTGATAATCCAAAGCGCCAGCGCAGCCTGTTTGGTAGTAAGCATAGCAGGGGTAGTCGGGATTGCTACAAGGGCAATTCCCGTTGACCGGACCTAAGATTTGCTCTAAAACAGTTTGTTTCACTCGAAATCTCAGCTGCAGGAACCTAAGTCACAACTGTCAAAGCAAGGTTCAAGGCTTATTCTATAAATAGACGCATACATCATTGTACAATAATATATCATTGTACTATTGGCATGTATATGTACATGTGTATATATATATATATATATTACATATGTCTATATGTATGAAATCAATATATGTATGTATATATGTGTGTATATGTATGCGTACATATGTATGTATGTATGTACGTACGTACGTACGTACGTACGTACGTACGTACGTATGTATGTATGCATGCATGCATGGATGTATGTACGTACGTACGTACGTACGTATGTATGTATGTATGCATGTATGTATGTATGTACGTATGTATGTATGTACGTATGTACGTATGTACGTACGTACGTACGTATGTATGTATGTATGTATGTAACGTATGTAGTTGTGTGTATGTATACATATCGTGTTCATCTGTATTCATATACACACATGTCATCACATGTCATCATATGTCTCCAAGTGACACTGACTTCGATGGCTTTGGCTCTGCACCAACATGGGCAGTGGCGGCTCCACTTGCCCCACTTCTGCTGGATCCACCTCAGCCTGCCATGTTGCCACGATCTGCAACCATGTGGCGGTGTTGAATAGCCTGTGAATCATGTGAACATCACCCAAAAAAAACATGGCAGGTCCGAAGGCGTTCAGAGATGTGTCTGATTCAAGACATATCAGCCATATAAGATCATATAAGTACGACATGTTCCACCAAGCCCTTAAGAATCCAAAGACCCAAAGTCCATCTGCCTAGAGTGTTGGATGACACACTGACACCGGCCAAAGCTGGAGGTGCAATGGATGCCTGGTCAACCTTGATGACATCCTCTTCTTCTTCAGGAGTCATCAGGTGCCCTTTGGCTATGGAGTCAATGTAGGCAACATCTTCCTGTCTTGAGATGAGAATTGAGCAAACAGACTTTGCCTCGAACTTGGATTTGTGAAACAAAGAGCTACAAAAGACCGGCGAACTTCCCCCAACGTTGCAGTCAACTGTCATTCCCGCATGGAACTACGCACCTCAACTGCCAGGAACGTGAGTTTTACAATTGTTTTTTTCTGTGTATGTATATATATATATATACACATGATATACATACTATCTAATGCATTCGACTAGAAAATCAAACACTATCAATCAACAGGTTTCAAAATGTTTTATAGTCTGCAAAAGCCAGAAGATCAGAAGGATCTACGGGCATTGGAATATATTGGGATCCATTGCATTCCATTGCGTCCATTCCACCTTTTTTGGGCGGAGAAGGCCTCTGCCATAGAGACCAAAGGTGTTGGCAAAGCTCCACCGGCCTCGTTTGATGTCATTGCAACAACTCGCTGACCCTGGGACTAGGGACAAGATGTGGGGACATGGCGTTGACTGACTTGATATACCACTTGAACCCACTTGATATACCTTGATGGCCTGTTGATGTTTTGCTGCTTTCATTGCTTTCAGGAACTCATCATTACATGGCAATCGGTGGTTGCTTTTGCGCCTCAAAGTGCCCTGTGTATCTATAAGCGCGGAGAGTGGACAGGTCAGTGCACTTCTGCAGCTCAGACCATTCCAAGCTAAGACCTGCGCGACCAACTGCAGTTGAATCATTTGAAGCAAACAAATGGTCTGCGCAAAGTGATACTAGAAGTCAGGAGCGTGCAATGCTGCAGCATGCTATGCTATTGACAATACTATGACAGCATTCATAAAGTACAGTACCTGAGCAATGCAAAGAGATACCAATTGTCTGTGCCCTTGCAAAGACTTTTGCGCGAATGCAGAAGCTTGAGCAATGGGCAATGCCAAACAAAATTTGCAAGTATCTGTGAGCATTTGCAAACCATGTCACATTGCACAAAGACTCAAAGATTTGCCCCGGAAACGTCTCCTGCCATGCCTGCCCGTTGTGGGGCCCAGTGCCAAATTTGACGGTTCAGAGCAGAGGCGCCACAGCGGCACTCTAGGCCCACGAGGCCAAACAAGTCCAGGCCTTGCACAAAAGGGCCCCACTTGAGACGATGTGAGGCATATGTGAGATCTCTCCTGACATACATGCATAATGTGTATATGTTTACGCATGTATATATATATATATATATGTGTATGTATATACATACATACATGTATGTATGATTGTATAAATACATATATATATATATATATTCGTACATGTGTACGTAATATTATGTATACATATCGTGCATATTCGTGTATATGTATGTATCTCTTTGTACTGCAAACATTTTGTGTTGTGTCCCGCGCAAAATGCCAAAGCCAGCATGATCAAGCAAAGCATGCTGAGGCAACGCAGGTTGCAACAGTGTTTGCAAGTCTTCAAATTGTCCTCATCAGCTCTTTCCAGCCTCTCTCAGTGCAGAAGCGGAAGCACATCTGCGGTGCAATTGCCTTGCAAGGATAGACTTTCAAGGCTAGCTCCCTGTTGCAACATGAACCGGTCACAATTTGGGTGGATCAAATACTGTCAAGTTCTTAATCTAGTGATCTACTCCAACGCTGCTGGATTAGACAGAGATCTGAAGCACAAACCCTTTGCTCAACGCTCCAGGTATACGCAGCAAGTCGCCATTTCCGAGGAAGTCCACCGGTAGAAGGGCAGCCCCAATCGGCATGTTCCTTCATCCTTCCACCCAAGGCAAGCTTCATCCCGAAAAGTCTTCACCTGCAAACCAGCACCATTCAGCCAAGGTCTCAGCATTCACAACACATCATTGTGAGTCAGTGAGCATGGTCCACCAAGCCGAATCCAACATGAATAGGAACTTTCTGAGCCATGGTTATAGACTATAGAGTCTATTAAAAGGTTGGGCTTGAGATATGAATCGATCGGCTGGGACGCAATATCCAAAGCTCAACTCACTGGCAAGGCAAACTCGGCGATTTAGCGATTTGGCGATCGAAATTTTAGTGGCCTCCCCTTCTGGTGTGTCAGTGCTGTCGATGCAGCCAAGCAAGGTGAATCTCACGTCGCGGCCTTGAAAAGCAGGCTAAGGACGGTGGATAGAACATGTCTGTGGGTGATAGAATGGGTGGGTGTAGGGGTGTAGGGACGTCAAGAACGCACGAGGCAGCAGCTGCTCAAGACAGATCAAAAAAAGAAAACAATAAAAAAACATAAAAGAACCATAAAAGAATCATTGCCGCATTGCCTAAGCTTTGCTCAACCAGCGCTTTGCTCAACCAGCGCTTTGCTCAACCAGCGCTTTGCTCGTCATGACTCGTCATGAGAACCGTCTCAGCCAAAGGACTTCCACTCGCAATAGCCCCAAGCTCTGATTGGAGCTCTGGAAGTTGCTGCTTCGCTGTGCCTCGCAAAGAGCGTAGAAATATGTAAAACAATATATACATGTAAAACGAATGTAAACTGTTTAGAACGAATGTAACATAATGTAACACAATGTACAAAAGGATGTACGATGAGTTCAATATATTTCATATCTATCTGTTGTCACTGCCCTTTGTCTGCACCTTGCATATCCTTGCATCACGTGGCCTAAGCTGCCTAAGCCTGGTTAAAGATTCCGTGCCATGCCTGAGGACATATATGAAACATTATGACACGAAGTCTCCAGTGCTTTTCTGCATGTAGCTCACGGTGCTCGCTACCAGCAAAGACTCAAAGACCTCACGTGATCGTGGCCATCTAGGCCTGGAAGTTCGTGACAAACCACCACTCCACAGTCACAACGGCGCCACTGACGTGGTCGGTGGAGGCCTGTCCAAAATCATGTGCAGCCTTTGCGATAGGAACTTGCTGACAGTGCTGAAAATTGTAAACAAAGTAGTTCAGAAGCAGGAGCCAGGAACTCCTGCTATTAGATGCACATTTAGCATTAAATCAGTAAATCAATATAAATAGATATGAACCAATGAACTTCTAGTCACCAGAGCGGTGCAAACCAGCTCCTCTGCGCCAAGCTATCACAGGCTAGCGCTATGCTAGGCTTCTATCGGACTCACAAAAAGCTCGTGTGGCCAAACACCAGGGCTGGGCCTCTACATGCTGTTTTAGGGAGCTCACTACCATCGACCGCAGACTGACAACTCACATCACCTTGGATAGTTTGGGATCATGATGCCATGGCCCGATAGAATGCGACGCCAAATGTACACAATGTGACATGTTTTGAATTTGTTATGACATGTTGACATTGCTGAGGCATGTGGCCTTCCACGGTTTCGTTTTTATTGAGTCGCTGCAAAGATTTTGAATGAAGCCAGTGAAGCCCAGCGACGGCGTTGGAAGGCCACCAGCTGCTTGCGTTGCATCCCTCTATGACCCCAGACGACCCAGCAATCCTCGTGAGAGTTGTGAGGAGCCATTGCTCCATTGTCATTGCTGGGCTTTGAACAAAGTAACCTTGATCATCCTTGATCCATCTCTTCTCAGATGGTCACAGTTCACCACGCTAAACCAACTTCTGCATCCTTACCTTCTTCAAATGAAAATGCGAAAAATGCGGGGACTCACCCCAGCAGGCCCAACAGTCCTTGAACGGCTCTGCCACCCAGGAAGCAAAGACGTCATGTCCTGCCCCTGCGCGCAGAACCTCTTGTCTGCCACCCACCTGCCACTGCTCTTGGCATCTGAAGCCATAGAACTTCATCCTACCTCCCTATTGAAGTACACTTTGGAAAATGACTCAAACGGAACGACCACGCTTGCCTAAGGGCCTAAGGACTTAAACTTGCGGTCTCCAGTGTTCATTCCTATGATCATTTCAGCAGAAGAAGAAGAAGAAGTGGAAGAAGTGGAAGAAGATTCCCCAGCAATTCCCAATCAATTCCCCAAATCCAGCATCCAAATAAACTTTAAAGTAATTCTTAAAAGATTCTGTGCTTCAGATCCTCTAACTCTGGAATCCTGCCTGCAACAGCAATGGGGCTGAATTTCTGGAGCATCCAGCTGATCCTGTACAATTCGCCTCAGGACTTGTCGCGGTCTCTCAAAACGTTTGAAATGTATGTATATTAAAACTGAA
The DNA here is from genome assembly GCA_003297045.1 of Symbiodinium sp. clade C Y103. Taxonomy (NCBI): domain Eukaryota; class Dinophyceae; order Suessiales; family Symbiodiniaceae; genus Cladocopium; species Cladocopium sp. clade C. Next base: position 149,348 of record BGPT01000423.1, read on the forward strand.
ATGTTCCCGTCTTGCAATTGTATGTTCAACGGCTCTTCAGACAAGTGACTTCTGCCTTGATTCTGAGCAGAGCTGTCAACAAGAGTATTACAGCAAGCGCATTCAGCCGCAGAAACATTCAATAAGCGAATGAGGTCCTAGGCCCCGCAGGCAAACAGGTTGCATGATTCCAATCGTTGCACGATTCTCAGTATCTTATTATGGTTTCTCCACCCTGCATCCACTCGACTGTTTTGGGCCTTCTGTGCAACGTCACAAAAGCATCTCAGCATCTTTTCTTACTATAGCCACTTGAAGTCTCAGATCTTTCTTAGAGCTGTGGAATTCAAGTCCGCAAGCTGGCTACACCACCAGGCCTTCACAATTTCGAACAGTAAAGCGTAGATTCTTTGGAGCCCAAACGCAACAGAATTGCATGTGAAAATGGCCGCAAGGATGTTTGTGTAGGTAGGGCAGGCGTCAAACTTGTGTCTGTGTGTGTGTGAGGAACGTGCGTCTGTTGAGTCTCTCTGTGTGTGCGTGCGTCTATCTATGGCTGTTATTTGTGTCTTGCATATGATAGAGCTGCTTAACATAACAGCAACCAGAAAGGTCTAAGTCTGCAGATTTTGGCAGCCTACATGAGCGATCCTCCACCAAGAACTGCTGCTTGGGAATGCCAACAGCACCTGGGAAAGTCCCCAACCCACGAAAAGTCAGTCTCTTCACATTGCCAGCATCCAAGGCAGTGAAGTGCAGAGTCCGAGAGAAGACACGTGCAAGGGAAAAAAAACATATAAATTGACACGAATTGTCTCTCTTATCCCAATTCTGATTCGCAGCGGTGAACTATGGTGCGGACTGGTGGCATGTGTGATGGAGAGTTGAAACAGCCTCATCATGACAAGCAGTGCGCAAAACTCAGACCATGTGTGCTTTTCTTCTACAAAGGCAAAAACGATGACTCGTGACATTCTTGGAAAACCATGGCAGCTGCTGAGTATGTTTTCATGTCCTTTTTGGAAACAAAATAGCATGTGCGTGGTCTCTTGGGGTCTGAAATCTTCATGTGTGTCATACACAAAGTGGGCAGGACTTGTCAGGTTAGAACCACTCTGCTACACTACAATGGCGTGGACAGCGACAAGGATCCGAACTTGGAGGTCTTGACAGCTCTCCCAGCTCAGTCACAACTCAGTCACCGCTTCCGGACATGGCCTTGGCAACTCCACCATTGCCACCTCCGACCAAACCTGCCCAAGTGCTCACATGTACTCAGCATGTACTTGGACAACATCTTACAGCCAATGTCCCCAAAATTCGCCAGAGGTGAGGCGAGGTGGGCGCGGGCAGCGGGGTGAGCAGAGTGCATGAGCAGCGCAATGCTAAAGAGCGTGACACTAACTTTGACCACTGGCAAATGCTGAACTGTTATACCTCCCTTGCAATCCTTGTCTTTGACATGACTTCCATTGATAAGTGGGAAATGAGCCTGAGCTATGCCTAGCCAAGCTTTTGCTAAGCCTTGGCTGCTGCCACGCTGGCCTCGTGGGTGGCTCCCAGCGGACCCTCACGGGCCACCTGGAAATGCGCCTCTCTGGTGACCTGCATAGAGCCCAGGAGACCGCGAATGGCAAATTGACACCGTGTCATACCACATGAACCATCGGCCCCGTTTTCCTCATGGAGAGTTGCGCCACTGTAGAGAACCGTGCTGAGAAATGCCGAGAACAAAGAATGGTCAAAGACTGCTAAGCGCTCCACATGGATGAGAGGTTGGAGTCGGAGAATGGCTTCAAATGTTCCTTGACGAAACGTGCAACACAGAGACGATGATAGACAATGTACTGTTTTCTGCTCAACTGATTGTATCTTGTTGGACCCATCTGGACTACATCCAAAGGACCCTCCATTGTTGGATTTCACAAACAAGGAAATGCTGCAGCTGGAATCAGAAGGCACCCTGAAGATCCCTGAAGCATTTTTCCTAAGACATGAAAGGATGACAGGCCTGCATCGTCTCCGTAAAGAAACAGCTCTGCAGAGTGTGACAAGACCTCGCACCAGTATGCACCAGTAAGTTTAGTGTAAGTTTGAAATGGAGCTGAATTCAGTCCATTGCTGGCTGTTGAATTCCGTTTATATTCCATTGATATTCCATTGATATTCCATTGATATTCCATTGATCTGCATACCAGATATATTGATCTATCATGATATATCTTAGGATTGCAGCTCCACAAACTTTGACTGCCTGACCAACTCGTCCAGCAAGCGTGAAGACCTTGATGTGACCTTGGATGTCTCCTCGCGACAGCCTAAGTGTGCACAGTCCGAAAGAAGTGAACCTGAGAAAGGGAATGAACAAAGCCAGCACCCCACAACAGAGCAGGTTTCCTTCTGTGAGTCGAACTCCTCTTTAGAATTCAATCTGTGTTCACGTGAACTTCAACTTCAACGGATTGCATGTCTCAATTAAGTCACAGCCTTTGCGATTCAAAAAAAATCGACCATAAGTATCGTGCTCTTTGGCAGCAGCAAGCCTGCGTTGCCGCTCTGCCTCCTGCACAGAAATGGAGGGTTTCCTCTGATCACCCACAGTGCAGAAAGGCGTTGGCTAGAGAGCGGTTCAGGGATAGCGACGTCGAGATGTCTGTGTAAATAACATTAAATACCTGCAGACACATGCACCATCCTGAGGTATCCAGCAGTATCCTGTATTGTTTCTAGACCCGTGCAGGTCAGAGTCCTTTGAACTGGGAAAAATGGCGCATGTTGCCACGGGATTTAGGCCTTTTCGGATGCGTTGCTCGGGGTCTCAAAAGAGTTTGCTGTCGAACCGTTATTAGGAGGACTTGACCGGAGACTAAGCAAAGGGGCTCACCAGGGTGGCGCCTATACAAATACATGCAAGTCGAAGAATTGCAGGGGTGCAAGTTGCAAACTGCAACGTTGTCCTGCAGTTTACCCTTTGCACTGAGATTAAAATCAGCCATTCAACGGACCAAATTTGGAAGGGCCACACACTTTGAAGCTCGAAATATCAAGTGAATGAAGAATGTATGCTAAGATGTGTTGAGGCTGTTTAGGGAGCATGCGCAGTCTAGCCGTTCTAGCCGTTCCAGCCATTCTAACCACCTGAAACACTACCTCAAAGATCATGGTATCTAAAGGCGGGCTCCTTCGGAAGAAAGGTCCTATAGCTTTGATGTCGGGATGGGCATCACCACAAAAGCTGAATTTGACTGCATGCATGGCACAACTGGTAGACAGTTGTTCCGAATTTGTCAAAATTGTGCAAAGATAGGATGTCAATAGTGATGTAAAATGTAATTTACCTCTCGTCTGCAGAAAATTGTGTGGAGTGGATCATTGTGACGTCCACTGAATTGCTTGGATGTACATCCAACGAAAATTGCCAAGAAGAGTACATCAAAGCCTTGCGCTGCTGCTCAACAGAAGCGAGTTCCGATCTCCCCCAAGCATCACTGAAGTCATGGCTGTGAGCCAGATCTTTCGCCAGTCTGCTTTGGGAGAAAAGGATTCCTCGTGGCAGCACCCAGGTGTCAGTGCACATCATGGGGCCGAACACTTCAGAAGTATCCCTTTTCTTCCCTTTTCACACGAGGATATCAGGTACCCGGATACAAGTTTACTTGAGGGAGGGGTAAAGCATTGGCATGAGATGCTGCCTGGAGAAGCAATCTTGAAAGATGCTTGGAGATCATTGGGAAACAGCAGCACTAAAGGAGAGAGAACCAAAGGAGCCTTGTGAAAGTGGTGGAGAATGGGATGAATGATGAATGAGAAAGCGGAGGGGGTGTGAGTGTGAGGGTCTTTCAAATGTGTGTTGTGCCTGTGTGTGCCTGTATGACCCCGGTGTTGTCCTCGTCTCGTCTTGCATGTTGCTGAGTTCTTGTGCAGGAAGGGTGCGAATGGGGGTTCATGATATATCGCATGGTTTGCCCTGGGTGCCTGCCTTGCTAAAAATGCGGAGCAAGAACAAACTCGATTTCCAAAGCGCAGGCCAGTCAGGCTGAGCGCAGAATCCAGCTGTGCAAAAACTGTGGCAGGGGGTCAAATCTATCTCTAAGCCTTGCAACGCATTGTCATAGCCTTCAGTAGTGGAGAGATGATTGGAATTTGGATTAAAAAATATGGAAAAATGGAATGATAAATCCACATATGATGGAACACATTGGCAGGGCAGGGAGAAAGTCCTATGCTTTCGTGTGACATTTTTTCGGTGACGATTTTCGGTGGTGAATCAGGAAGAGACTCCCATTCTCTGGAGAGCTGTCGTTGACCAGCTGTCTGTGCGCAGAGTTGTCCATGTCAAATGGGCTTGCTTGATTGAGAGTTTGATAGGCATCAGCATATGCTGTTGTTAACCATTGGTGTCAAGGTTTTCCAGGACGTCTACGAAAGTCGATCCTGGGTATTCTGGTTCCAGGTTCCCTTTTCAAACAGAATTTGTCTCATAGGGTCATTAGGTTCAGATCCTATGATATGACCAAGAATGGAAATTTTGTGTTGCAACCACAGGGAAGAAGACATTCTTATTTCCTTGCGCAAGTGATTTCTAATTTGAGACTTGACATGGTCATTTGTCATTGTTCAGTCAATGTATGCAGGAGGTATACATCGATATCGATTCATCTGAAAACTATCTACTTTTTTGATCATTTAGATTCGACCGTATAGTTTCTAATCCATATAGCAGCTTACTTCTGAGGATAGAATGGAAATCTTGAATCGGTGACTGGCTTGATATGTTCTTCTCAAAATTGTGCACCATATTGCAGCGCAGTTGACATCCTGACATCGTATTGACATGTTGACATCAGGTGACATAACCTCTAAGATTTGAGCCATGTCTCCAAGCAGCGTGGGCTCAAGGTTGGGATTGATGAGCGCCAGAAGGAGGGGGTCATGAAGAACTTTGTGCGACAATTTCTGCATGGGAGCAATCTCCAGATTCTTGGTGAGCTGCGACGTGTCCGACGGCGTGCGTGAGCTCCCAGAAGAGGAAAAGTTCAGTTCAAATTCCAAGAGGTGAGGATGGCGAGCTGAGACTTTTGGGACCTCGTTGTAGAACTTTGAGGTCTCAGCATCCTGGAAACGCAGCAAAGTCGTGTTCGGCACAAAACACGTGTATCAGGGTATCAAGACAAGGGGCCTGAAACACCCCAAATTGGATGATAGAAAATGTAGGCCTGCAGGGCCTTCAATCCCTTCAGGGCCTTCAGCAGAACCACTTTTTTGAGTTGTTTTGCTTGTAATAGTCCGCTGGACCCCACAACAAACTAGAAGTCTCGCATTGTGAGATCAAAGTTGTGATTCTTGCCCATTCAGGAAGAATTACAAGAGTCACGTTGTAGGCAATCACATCTTGTGATTCTTGTATTTTGCACTCTTCCACTCTTTTGAGACTCCCTGTGTATCAAACTGCGCCTACAACCATCAACTTCTAAGTGAGCTCTTGACAGATTTTCAAAATATCTCACCTCATCTCAGCACAGAATCCATCGCCTAGTGTGAACACGTCAGTCATGCAGTACCATTATCCAGTGTCACCCCAAAATCTACAAAATCCCTCCCGCCCAACCTGCACAATTCTGAACCTCCCCAAGGAACCGGAGTGTTGGGCGAGTTTGAAGGACGCATCAAAGAGTCATCAAAGGAACACCCAGGCCCAGGCCACCTCCCTAGAGGTTTTTCCATGAAATTCCTAGGGGTATATGATGGTATATGTTCCATCCGTGTCAATCTAATATCTCACTGCAGGCACCACTGTTGCATTGCTCTGAACTGGCTGCCATCTGTGTCCTGTCAAGGCCTTGTTCCTTGTGTGGGCTTGAACGCGCACTTCACACTGGTATGCTGGCTCGTTGTTTGGTTCTCTTCATAACAAGCCAAAGATTGAGAAATAGCCTTTGACATGCTTTTACAATGGTGAACCCTTCACAGTCTCTGTTACAAGTGCGTGCCCTTTCGGATCATTCGATAGGCAAGTCCTGCTATTGGCCTGCTCATACTTTTAGAACAAAAACCGATAAAAACCTTCACCCAAGGCAATATTGGAGTAGTGGTGTGGGGTTCAGCTGCGTGCTTGTTTTTGTTGCTTACCTCTTTTTCTGCCATCTTTCACTTTGCACTCCCCTGCTTGCGTTTCTGACCCATGTCTTCCTCCTCCAGCAACTTGCGGAATGTGTCGTGGATAACGAAGTAGGAGATTGAAGAGCTCAGCACTTCTCGGCATAAGCATGAGAACCACTTTGAAGTGATCGGGTGGTTTGGAGTGCTGGCAATGAACCAGCTGCTGATCCTGATGGAACAAGACTGCGCTTAAGAGTTGATTCTGGCCTATTCCACCGAAACTCCAGACCACGTTGCACTATGCTGCAGTACAGCAGTTGTTTTGAACCCTGAATGTCTAAAGTCAGTCGAGGGACGGAAGCTTGCACTTGACGAAGGGGTCATAGGGCCAAGATCCAGAGTCTCGCTCGAAGACAAAAAAGAAGCCATTAGAATCATTAGACTCTGACTCATTTCGCTCATTTTGTTCTGTTGGGGAGTGCTGTCTTTTTTGCTTCAATCCGTCCAGCCATGGCATGATTGGAGCACTGCTGAACAGGGTGGCATCCACCCAAATGCCCCCGAACTTCTCGAGAAGAGCTAATCTCACAAGATCTGACCTTTGGCCTGCCGGCAGTTCCCAAAGACGGTCCCATCGGCACAAATCTGGGAGCAAAGCAGGAAGGTCCATGGCGGACACTTTGTGAAGGGTCAGCTCTGGATTTGACAATTCCCAGCTTTCTACGCAGATTTGGCAAACCAGAGGAGCATGTTGCCAACCTTGCTCCCAGTATGTCCAAATCACTGGTGGCACAGGCATGTCTGGCTCTTCTTCCTTGCTTGACACCTCAAGATTCTCAAATGTCTCTGTCTCAAGTGTCTCTGATCTGTCTGATGTGTCCAACACAAAGGATGCATTGTACGTCGAGTCGGACGAGTCTTCGTCCTCCACAAATGCTCTCAATTCTCTGAGTTTCCTTTCTGCTTGTTGTATCTGGCGCCCGCCAGAAATGCTGTGCAGCAGTGTTGCCAAAACGACAAGAGCCACGGACATCCCAAGGAGAGTTGGAAAAAAAGCTTGGGGGCCGAAACGGCTCAGGATGCGGCTCATGACAAAGGGGACTCCACCTGCTCCAAGCGAGGAAGCCACTGCAAACATCGCAGAGTCGACCGAAGTCAGCTCCCGTCGCTCTTTAGCCATGGTGATGCACATTGCATATGATGGGCCTACACCCACTGCAACGCCGCTCACTCCCAAGAGCAACGCAGGAAGTTCAGTTGGCCAAACCGAAGCAGAGATACATGCAAGGGAAGCCATAGATGCACCACCCACAATCATAGATGATGGCTTCAAGCGACAGAACTTGCAAATGCAAGGGGCAATCACAAGACGGCTCACCTTGGGTCGTAGTGAAGCTTTAGAGGGGCACGGGCTTTCACAAACCATCTACATCCATTTATATACATCTTGATACGTATATAGTCCTTGCCTAGACAAATTCTACTAGCCTGTCAAGCTAGACCTCGAGAGGCTTTAGAGGTACAACAGCTCCAGTCGTTATGAAATGCAACAATGTCCGAAATGTGTTCAGAGTCGAAGCATCTTGTCACCCAACAATATGGAATCACACATGTAATACAAGAGGGCTGACTTGTTGTGACTCAAAGTCCATCCAAGTCACTGCAAAGAGAGCCCAGAATACAATGTTGCACAATGAGGGCAAAGGGGAGGCAAATCCAAGCTGCAGCATGGTCGTGATCAGCCAAGTACCGCAAGCAACCTGCACAAAGAGCGTATCAAGTACGAGGCAGGTAGACTTGACAGGGCACATGGAACTATACTATTGGCCCACTGGCAGCAATTCGTCCTGCAGAACTATCATGAACTATCTACAAGTATTGGTACAAAAAATAGTGCCCGGTGGTGTCGGGGCGTTTCGCAAAAATAGAACTGCTGACCGTACTTGTACTACAAGAAATCAATTGCCCATAGGCATGTCATGGCATGTCTGCGTCTACTCCGTTTTTAGCGTTCTCGCTTTGTCCACTGCCAAAGGAAAAGCAAACCCAGCCTCCAACCCCACCGCGAGGATACCCAGGCAGCTGCAGCTCAAAGTGAAAGCACTGGGCATAAGCGGCATGCGAACATATTCAGGGCTCGCAGGGTTATGAAGCTTCGGCTTGGAATCCTCTTCCTCGGTCTTGGAAGTCTTGGATGTATTCACCTTCTTGCCCTGGTCATCTGCACTATCTGCGCTTGGAAGAGTCAGGAAAAGAAGTGAGGACAGCCCTGTGAAGGCTCCAGCAATGTAAAACATGGCCTCCCCTCCAAAGGGCGACGAGAGCTCTTCCAAAAGCACCATGAAAACGCAGCCCAGAGCAAAGCCACCTCGCGCCGCAGGACAGATACAGAAGCCGACACAACCCGACACAACCCGACACAAGCCACATGCAAGCCACATGCAAGCCACATGCAAGCCTCACGGTGCTTGCGGACATCAATGGACATCAAACATGAACAAACATCAACAAACGTGAACATCTTGCACCCGCAGCAATTCCGCAGCAAGGGAACATGACTTTTACATATATATAAGATGTTTCATCTGAATGCACAAAAGGCAAGGAATGATGTCTCACTTCATGGTTGAGCAGCACAATTTCCAAACAAATCATGAGAAAATTGATTTCATGTTTTCGGATCTTTTGGGAAAATTCCTTTGGGTATGGATTCCACTTCGCCTGCCTTGACACTACCTCCGACACGTTGCATCTATGGCAGCCTGAATGCCATTGAATGCCTGCTTTCTAGACATCCATTAGTCCATTACAAGAGTTTCTCGTGTTCTCCATGCTTGCCATGCTGCACGCATGATCTGATTCCAGCTTTGTGTCAATGGTGCAACTTTGATCTGCACGACGGCCTCCTTCTTTCTAGAAATCCCACCCAGCCGACCCAGCCTTGATTGAAGCTTTGAGCTGCACTGCTCAAGCTGGCATCATCATAGAGCTGAGAGACCAACAAGTTCGTCATTTGTCCAATCCATGGCCGAGGCAAGACTTGGAAGGCAAAGACCAAGGCAAGCGCATAGAGTCCGCCCAGACTCGCACTTGGAAGCACCATAAAGAAGACTCCCAACCACATCAACAAACCACAAAGGAGGTAGTGATGATACCTTCGTGGAACAAAAGTCATGAGGCTGGAAGTCAATCCTGAGGCAATGCACATCACTGCTTGTGCTGCTGGCAGCCATCCCAGCATCTCCGGCTCAACATCTGCGTTTGAAGCCAGCCAAGGGATACTGGGGCCAAGAGCACTGCAAATCATCCCAAAGACCATGGTAGACATCGTGTAAACCAGGAGCTGAAGGATCTTCACCCTTTTTGCTCTTCGGGTCGAAAAAACCATAGTGTGCGCAGGTTGCCCCTGCGTGGCAAAGGACATAGCAAGGGTCTTGATGTGCCTGAGTCCGGAGTCCCTTAAAACCTTGGAGCCCAAAAAAATGGCCTGGCCGAAACGAGGTGTGACAACCTTGACTGCCAGTCTGTGTCCAAAACACTTTCTTTAAAGGCACAGCTTAAACACAATGCGGTGATTGTGCGGAATCAATGTATCAAGGGTTTTCGACAGCATGTGGATTGTCTATGATTGTATGGTGTCAAGCGTAGGTCGTCCTCTAGTAGCGCCCCGGGCAAAAAGTGAAGAGATGACCCCGACAATGCTGTGTTGGCCAACCTGGAAGTGCGTTTTGCAGTTGACTTCAAAGACTTGGCCAATATGTGAAAACATGTTCTCTAAATGTCTCTAACATATCTAAGACTATCCAAGTGCATCGGGTATTCAGACCTTGCCGCATGTTGGGCAGCAAAGGTTCACATCTGCAATGCCAACTCGCAGGCCAAAGCGCCACTGAGGATCACTCAACTAATGGACATCAAGATACATCAAGGCTTCTGGAGATTTCCGGAGTATTTAGAAAACGAAAAAAGGAAAACGACGCTTGATACGCTTTGCTCTTGGCCCTAGTCTAAGGCTCCTGACACACCACAAGCATCCAATGCCACCGCACCAAGTAGGACGGGTGCTGCTCGATTGGCTGCAGCAGAGGGAGTTTGCCCCTGCAGAGAAAGAGCCACCAACTGCTATCCTGTTGAACAACATTGAACAACTACAGAATACGGTTTCGACGCTGCCAAACACGGACCATCAAAAGGTCTGCAAGATTGGCGGGAGTGTGGGATGCCTATGTGCGTGGGTACTGAACTAGGTCCATGTCAATGTAAGAACCAAACAGAAGCTTGAAAAGGCCTGCTCCAAACAATCAGCTTGACAGGAATGGACGGGATACTTTGAATCCGCTTCAAGAAGTGCCTCTAGAATGCCTCGCCAAACACCGGACGCACGCGGCTGCGCAGGGCAAGCCTTCGTGACAGAAGCATAAAAACACATTCAAATTATCAATTCAAGATACTATAACTTTTCTAATATTGTATGTATAATGTAATTTAATGTAATTTAGGCATATTTCGGCAACATCTTCACAGCCAGGCCAACTTTAATGTGGCAAGTGCGACACTTTGAAACTGTCATGGAATTGGCAAAGGCTTTTGCTGCAGGCTGTGCTGACAACCGCAGGTCAAAACAAGCGAAGGATTGATGAAAGACCGATCCAATCCCCTTTGCCACGTTGTCAGTGTTAAGTGGGCGAACGGGCAAACAAGGAGGTAAAACATGTTCCCTACAACCCCTTGGTTCGCCCACCCACATCATCTCGACACCGCAGACGCCCAGGATGGTCCAAGAGTACCAGTGGATTTGTCACTGGNAAAACATGTTCCCTACAACCCCTTGGTTCGCCCACCCACATCATCTCGACACCGCAGACGCCCAGGATGGTCCAAGAGTACCAGTGGATTTGTCACTGGTGGAATCAGGCAGGCTTAACCCCGACTGACCGACAGCCATGGGAAGCCA
>BGPT01000423.1:162785-183081 GCA_003297045.1 Symbiodinium sp. clade C Y103
TGAAGATGAAGATGAAGATGAAGATGATGATGATGATGATGATGATGATGATGATGATGATGATGATGATGATGATGATGATGATGATGATGATGATGACCGTTGCCGGCGGGCAAACCAAGGGGTCGTGGCGNTGATGATGATGATGATGATGATGATGATGATGATGATGATGATGATGATGATGATGACCGTTGCCGGCGGGCAAACCAAGGGGTCGTGGCGAACATGTTTCCCAAAGGACTGAATTGGGATTTGCAATCAGACTAGGTGTGGATTTGAAATCAGCAAAAAATCTCTGTCGCTTTGAAGTGCTGTGCAAATTCAAGTTTTTGAATTCATTTTCTGACGCACTTTGCAAAGTGTCGGGATGTCTCGGGTTCCCAGCAAGTTGTCCTGCAGGACCGAGACTGCTCTCCTGAGGTCGAAGGTGTACTCCTTTTCCCACCAGGCTATCACCCGCCTGCGACAAGAAGAAAAGAGAGATGGAAGAATCTGGAAGAATCTGGAAGAATCTGGAAGAAAAGAAATGGGGAATTCTATGGACCTGTTGTCAGAAACACAAAGGGTTCAGGATGGGTCAGTCATATCCTCAAAATTTGGTGCACTATGGTGCTCAAGTTCCACGCCCCAGCAAGCTTTGCTCGGGCATTCAGCTTCCCGCGCTCGAGTCACAAGATGTGGAAGAAAGACAAATGCGTTGTGCGATGTCACCTTGTTTCACCCTGTTTTACCTCTCAAGTTCGGCCTAAACAGAGCCCAAACAAGATCACTAGCTGATCTGTACCAATCCCTAAGGTCCTAGCCCTTGCAGGGAAATTCACTTTGCCATCCTTGAGGTCAGAGACCTGCAAGGGCTTTGCTGTCGAGTGTTGCTTTGACACTTCAAAATCTTCAAAGCCAAAGAACATAGACAGCGGTGAAGAAAGCCATAGAAAGCTGATGCGCTCCCGAACGAGCTGATGCCTTCTGCATCTGAAGGCTGGTGAGTGGTGGCAAAACATCAAAAGCAGCCTGTCAAGACTGGAATTGAATGCCTTCCAGGCCAAGACACGACCATGTGCCACAACTGCAATCTTGACTTTTCAATTTCCAAGCAAACGCCTTGTATTCGTCCACATAGCCAGAGCCGGCCTCGTTGCAAAAAACATCAAAAACCACTAGGTGTTGGAGGCTCATTACTTTGTTATCATGTATCAGCCTGAGGATTTTCAACATGCACCGCTGAGTCGCTGAGTCCAGATTGGGGTGCACTTACTCAGTGCAAAAGCCTTTGGAACGTTTGCAAATTCATTTGCACAATTCAAACCTGGCGGATTGTTCAGTTTTTTTCATTCAGTCTCAATAGCAAGTGCCTCCAAAGCCTGATCCATTGACCTTCTACAAGCCAATCAGCTTCACATCAGAAATGCCTCCAGGACTGGAACGGCCATACAAATTCAAGGAATCTGCAGAACGTGCTGTCTTGTCAATTCTTGTCACACCTTTCACACTTGCATCCACATTCTTGCACGTTGCTTTTCGACTGTTTTACAATGGCGAATGACTTGATGCGTCTTGTTCACGGATTGCAAGTTTGAGACTATGTTTCACCTAATACGAAGTAGAAGTAGCTTCAGCTCTCTGTCGGCTTGCTTTACGCTTCGAATGTGCACCTCCGTTGTCCAAGTGCAGAATGCAAACAGACTGACTCAACACAAGGCAGAGAGTGTCTGGATCGGGCCAGAATGCATTGGCTGGTTGTTGTGTGTGTTTGTGAAACTGGGTGGTCCCTTAATTGATGTTCCCTTAATACGTTATGCGTGTTGATGCACATGTGGAATCCGCATCGCTTCTTGTGTGTCGTCTTGCATGGTTCAGCTTTTCTGACTTCATTCAAGGACTTCGAGCAAAAAGCTCAAGCTGTTGCATTCTGCCTGACTGACCCACTACATAGATGACATCTGGTATGAATGCCATGCTCAGTGTTGACAGTGTTGCACACATAGACCAGACAGGGGGGAGTTCAGCTGGATCATGCCAAGTCTGCATATCATTTTCAGCATTTCACATCGCAGGTGTTCAGCCATGACAGCGATTATGACCTAGGCGAATGCTCAGAATGCTCAGAAGCTCTTCAAGTCTCGAGCTATCCAATCTGCCATTGCCTTCTGTGCAGCACTCTCCCCGGACTCTGACGTTTTCGATTTTGCTGCCGAAGCTGAATCCAACTGCAAGAGGGAATCGATCTTCTTGGGGGACTCGGAGGCGTCAAGCTTGTTTGGACTCTTCTCAGCTTTCTCAGTTTTCTCCTCCTGCAAGCAGCTTGCAGCGGCTTTTGCCAGGTTTCATCGCTGTGATTCATGTGTCACAGTTTTGAAAAATGTTTTTCCTGGAGATGAGAAGCCAAAGAGTCCAAAGAGTCCAAAGAGTCCAAAGAGTCCAAAGAGTCCAAAGAGTCCAAAGAGTCCAAAGAGTCCAAAGAGTCAAGACTGGTTGATTGCACGCTTGGTGATTCCACGGACTATTCGTAGAAGGCTTACATTCTCTGCCATGCCAGTAGCCAGATCAACTGAAAACAAACATAGACAGCAGTCACTTCAACAATTATAGCAATCACTGAATACAAGTGAGATGGGAAGGCTGTAGACCACAGCAGTGAAAACCGTCCAAATCCCAACAAAGCAAACCAGAGCAGTAAAGCGCAAGTGCCTAAAATCTGCCCAGCTTGACCTTCCCCCAGCCTCAGTCTTGACGCGTTGTCCAGCATGACTTGCATGGTCTTGAATCAACGAAGTGTGCTCCGATTCACAGCTTGCATCCTGTGCAGCACAGAAGGCGATTCCCAGGCAAAGCAGCACGCGTGTGAGAACCATGGCAAAGATATTGAGGCTAATGGATTGCTAATGTTCGATAGTGCTTGAGCCGTCAAATCTCTGTGAAACCATGCAGACTCTTGAGTCTCTTGAGTGAGATCCGGTGTCTTGCAAGCAAGCGTATGCTGGATACACACAGTGTGGAAAAAAATATGTTTGCATGACTTAGGTCTGCAAACAATAATGACAACTGCTAGTGGTACAGTACGGCACAGTAGCTGTATATCTGGCTTTCAAGCTCTGCCAGCTGCATTTGTCTTTTCTCACATCAGTCACCTGGCCTTTCCTTCGACATGGATGCATTGCTAAATGCGGCACAAGGAATCAGAAATTGAGACATCCTTTCGTTGCAGAAGCGTTTTCCAGCTTTCCGCCAGCTGTGCTGTTCTTCAGCCATTTGGCGATCCTATCTCTACTGGACTCTGATGCTACACCATCTATGCACATCCTATGCCCTCTATGCCATCTATGCCATTCCTACGCCCGCTTCTGCCATTTGCAGCTCTGAAGGATTGCCCAAAGAAGCGTCCCGCGGAAGCCGCGACCCAACAGAGCCACCAGGATGCACAAACCAAGCAACTTCCAGGCTGGGAGGCCTCAGGTTGGCAATACGTCGATACAAATGTCTAAAAACGACCTTGGCCAAGTGGCCAAGCCCTAAAAATCATAAAACAAAAAAAAACATGAAACTTTTGAAACAAAGAAATCTTCAGGGGGCGTTGGATGTCCCTGTCTATATTTCTTTGTCTGTATCTGATACAGTACTAGTTACATGTTGAAAAAAAGAACTTATCAGAAAGATTATCATTCTTAGCGTGCTGAGCATGTTCAAACAAAAGGTATTTGGTTTATTTTCCATTGTCCGCCATTGTTTATCACTATAAGTCTCTGTAGTGTTTATCATATTTTGTCATCACTCACCTGCTGTTGGTCCGGTTACTAGCATATACACCTAATATATCCTAATATACGCTCAGCATGCTTCAATATGCTTCAGGTCAAAGGCAATCCCACGGGCCTCGGCCAGGTGACGGCTCCTGTCTTCTCAAAAGCAATTGCAAGTTGCAAAGCTCAGAACATCAAAAAAACTAAGCTGAAGTGGGATCTAAATGTGATTTGACTAAGTGGGATTTGCTATTCAGTGGCATTTGATGGCATCGCTATTGCAGTACTTCCCAGCCCACAAGTGGCACTTCCGATTCAGATGCTGTGCAAAGTTCGATGAAGTTCGTCTCTCAATAAATGGGATCGGATCGATCGCACCGAGCGCATCTGGCCTCAACCCGCCCTGCACGCCCCCTGGCCCGGCAGTGTCCTCCAGGAGCACCCTGTAAGCCGTCGGAATTGGCTGAAGATGATGGCAAAGAGTCTGGAGCACTGGAGCACCACATCTGCCTCTGGGGACTCTCATTGTTTCAACATCTTTCAATCAGTTTCAACTATCCGTCTCGTGTCGCGCTTCATTTCTTTTCGTCTTCCTCGTTTCCTCTTCTTCTCGCATGTCAGAGTAGGCCCTGCCCCATTGATTTTCGAGAGATGATACAAGTGTTCTTTGGAGCAAACATGTGTTCTTCGTTGTGCTCAACAGGAAATGTGAACTTGCTTTGTCGATTGCAACCAATGAGAACAACTCGAGATGAGAAGATCAGAAGAGACAACACGACCGTGCTGGACCATGCTGGACCTGCACTGGGCCGCTGTAGCGCGAGGAGTTGATCCGAATTGCAGTCGATTCCACACTGCCCCAGGATGCTGCTTCGCGATCGTCCTTGGCACTGGCACCATGCTATCGGACAGGACCAGACAGGACCAGACAAACCGGTTGAGCCCGGTTGACTCCGGTTGACTTGATGGCTGGCTTTGATGAAGTCCGGGACAAGACACTGACAAGGCAAGCTGTTTGTATTTGGACAATCGATTTGCAATCAACTAGTAAGACACTCTTCAGATGTGAATGGAATCCGCAAAGCCAGCCACCAGTCTCAAACCGCCGCCACAAGTGCAGGTCTATTTCACCCAAACAAGAGACTTACAATGATATGATGGAGGAAGCCAATGCAGGACTTTTTTGTGACCACTGGTTCACACTTGACAACTCCGGCAGTTGGTTTGGTTTCAAAGAGAAAAGATGCCAGATTAGAGATGAAGATGATGCATTTTCGGTCCAGAGTCAAGACAAGTTTCTTCCAAGAAGGACAGGCCCTCAGATAACACGCAGCGTTCAATTGCAGCAGCTTGCACTGCACTAAGGCCTCGCTCTGAAGCGGTGTCCACACCTACAGGGCAAAGGATACAGACGCTTCGACATGAAAAGGGCAATGACAAGGACTTTTATTTTTTTGACTGTGTCATTGTTGTTAGTATTCTCGTTGTTGTCAATAGTCTTATTGTCACCATCATCATTGATTATCATCATCAAATAGTGATACTCATTATGTCCTCAGATCATATGGCACATGGCGAAGCAATTTGGCCGGGTCTATGTTAGTTGGGGTGATGGTATATGGTGGGGAAAAGGATAGCATTTGGACTTCCGTTGGTGCAGCATGTTTGAAGCTTGTCCATGTCCGTTTGTTTTGCCCTGGCCCTTCCCTGCAAGCCTGCAAGGGTCCCTGAAAAGAGTGTCGAAAGAGAAACGGCAACAATCTCGAAAAGAACTGGGATACACACGTGCCGCGGAAAATATTTGGTACATCACGTAATCGAGGGGGGTCCTACCTGGTTTTCCATCGTTTTGCCTGCCTCGTTTTCGGGGGGTTCCTACCTCGTTTGCAACCTAAACATTGTATTTTCGGCAACCAGAATACATCCCAAGACTAATCTCCGCTTCACCAAATGAAAGCCGTCACTCGCATATATTATGAAAATGCGGATATACACACACATTCAACCAAGGGATAAATAACTGGTGGCTTGGAATTGATGTTTTTATTCTTTGTTGTGGCGAAAGAAGAATCTTCCTTTTTACATGCCTCGAAATGTAGATAGAAATCCGAGACTTTTTGGAACTGTCGGTATGTAAGTCCAGGATCAAGTTCCATGCGCATCGTGCTCTGGTTTGGATCTCTGTCCCTGAGTGCTGCACCATGGCATGGCAGTTCAACATAAGGCCACCAAAGCTTTGGGTAGCCCTTCAGAATACCATGATGTCGAACCACCTTCAGATGACAACATCTCATGATATCTCATGGCAAAGTCAGAAGCGCAATGATCCAGTGAAAAGTGCACATCTCATGAGCAGCGCTTCAAATCGTGCCCAGATATGTACTCTGACAAGTCACTGCATATTTTCATATTCGTTGCACACATGTTCTGAGAATATGTGCGAGTGGGTCCACCAGCACTAGCACTACACACTCGGGCGGCCTACTCTTGGTATTGCTGGCAGTCAACAAACCAATAACATCCAATACCAAGTATATACATGTGCGACAAAGTGTCCCTCGTGCACATGTTCCAAATGCGCATTTGGAGGTTCTTATTGATTCTTGTCTCACATATTCCATGAATTTTCACCGTGTTCAGAGTGATATTTCATTGTTCACAGATTGTCCACAGTGCCGTGGAGGTGCCACTTCCAAGTCCTCTGAGGTGCTGGTAGCAGTGCAGAGTTGTGGCAAAGCGCGGGCACAGCGGCGAGCAAGGGCTGGGCTGGTCTCACGGCATGGACCGAATCAAGGGAACCAGCTGTTCATATCTGTTCAAACCTGCTCCTGTTTTTCAAAGCTGTTCCATTTCAGTTGCAAGTTGTCATAGTTGTCGAACAAGAACTGCTTTAAGATCTTTAAGTTGCATCACATGCAGGGTACAAGTTCCGCAAGAGCTGAGGCTGAAGCGGCGTCGAAAGGCACCACCCTCCAATGGGGACGGATCAGCACGGCATCACCCAGCTCTCCTTCAAAGGACAAGTGACGTGACAAGTGATGACTCGAGTAACTCGAGTGACTCAAGTGTTCACAGAGTGGCCAACTGAGTCTCGTGAAATCTTGCTTGAGTCTGTCTATCGGATTCTGCATGTGAAAAAAAGGTGTTCCCTCTCGCATTTGCATTTGTGCACAGAAGGTTCTGGTTGTCCAAATAACTCTTCTGTCCTTTCGAGGGCACTGGGCAGTGCTATGTCATTTCATGTGCCCCACATATCTGATAATATTCCCATATCCTCGTCCGATTTTTCCCATCTTTAATCGCAGCGTGGTGCAGCTGAGCGACTTGCCCTGCCATGGGCGCTACTGTAGTTCTCGAAGCAGTGACGAGCTCGAGGACATCGAAGTCGCGGACGTCTCCAAAGTTTCCGAAGTCCAAGGGGCCGATTTCACCGGTTGCACCGGTAACCAAACCTGAGGATATCGTAGTGAGATATGAGATATCATATGAATCATAGTGAGTCATGCTATAGTCGTGGTGAATCCACCAGCTCAACGAGTCTGATCCGGGGGCACAGAATGACTTGTGACTTGTGCATAATCCCAACAAAATCCAACAAGCACACAGTTGCTGAAAATTGGAGTCATGTTTTGAGCAATTTTACGCAGTTTTAAGAGAGTGGACATTGCCGAGACACCTTGCCACTAGCATGCAGGTCAAGCAACCTTGCACACCTGCCACAAGCGTGTCTGCTACCTGAGGGCAGAAGGTTGTGGCCGTCTTTAAAGTTTGCACATGTTTGCATCATGACGTCTCCGTTTGAAAAAAGCGACTGCATCTGACTCCTTCTGACTCCATCGGACTTCGTCTGCCTGGTTGGTTCAAGTTCCTGGCCGTTCCTGGCCGTTCCTCGCCCATCGGTCTCCTCGGTCTGCTAAGATGCCTCGAAGTCCGCCACCAGTGCCACTGGCGACTTCTGCGCAAAGCTACAGCGACCACGCCAAGCCAAGTGGATCCCTGGCCTAGGAGGACGCCATCTATACAGGCCATCAAAGACAAAGACAAGGGGCTGGCTGCTTTCTTCAAAGTTCGACTCTTGGACAAAGCAGATCACAAATGAAAAAGGTTGCAGGACTCGGGCCTGTGGTGCGAATGGTGATTCTTGTGCCTTGTGCTGTTCACGTTTTGGTGTTTTTTCTGTCTGCAGTTGCCTGCGGTGTTTTGCTTGTTTTGTCTCCAGCTGCCCCTAGGATCAGGTCACAGGTCTCCAAATCTCTGAGAAGTAAGGGATTTGGCAGTTTTTTGGACAACTTGGAGCGTGGGCTTCTGGCAAACACTTGGAAGGAAGGGAGGGTCTCGTGTGAGATGGCAGAGAGCGAGTGAGAGAGAGAGAGAGAGAGCTGATCACAGCCGACGCAAATCTATTGACTATTGATTACAAATTGTCCAAATGTAGCCCAAGCAATGCCAAGCAACCTTGATGCACCCAGGTGGATCTCGACTTGCGTAGGCCAGTCAAAACTTTCTGGCGATAAAATGCACAGCCGCGCTGAAAATCTTGGCAAGATCGCCTGAGACATGATTGCAAGCAGTGAAAATCAATGAATCAATGAATAGAGAATGGAGAACTGGAGAACTGTTTACATTCGTGCTGTGGACAACACACAAATACATAGCGGACACATTGACACGGGACTTTAATCCAAGGTGATAGGCAGTCATAGACGTATCTTCATTGCGGTCCAAGCACGAAGCAGAACAGGCCAACGAAGGACAGAATTTTGGGGAAGCAAAGGAAGCCATTGCTATGAAGCTCTCACCAAACTAGAGCACCTTTTCTCAACCTAGAACTCTTCGGAGAAATCCTTCATTTGATGCCAACACATGCCTGTTTTTTTTTACTCTGTGCGTTGCGCGAATTCAAAACCGTCTTCTCTTTTGCCTGTCTTTCACTAGGGCTCAACGCGGAGGCAAGGAGCGCAATGTGGCACTGCAAATGCACATGGTGAGGCAACTGCTTAAAAATCCGTGTATCAAAAATGATCAAAACCCCAAGTCGTGTCTCATTTTTTGCAGCTGCATTATTCGCATAATGCATTCATCGCAGGGATGAGCGCAAAGAGCCCCAAGTTTTCTAACTATGAGGAAAGCCAGGCCAATCTGCTCCCACTTTGAAGAGCAGGAGCTCGTTTCAAATGGGTCATTGGACAAACATGGAATGAAAATGAAAACCGATGGCAAATAGTGGAATTGGTGAAATAATTTGATCATGGCAGGTTCAAGATGTTCTGTCTATTTGCAGAATGAGATGTGTGTGTGTGTGGGTCATGTAGGATATGTCATGTATGACATGTATGTCGGCACCCGAGCCCCGCAGCCGAGGAAACCACTTTGGCAGAAGCCTCAAACCTGCAGTACCCCGGGCACCGCGCCGCCGCATCGAACGCACCTGAAAAGGCCACATGCAGGCCATGCACCGAACAGATCCAAACAGCTTCAATGCAAAGAGTGCACGGTCAGTGCACGGTCAGTGCACGGTCTTACTTCAATGTGCTGCAACGTGCGTTAACAGCATCGAAGACGTCCAAGTCAGTTGTTGGCGAAAATGGGGAACCATTGAGAGGAGCCTAGTCTTGAATTTCCCAACTCTCCACTCGCTGCCTCCCCTGCGAAAAAGGCTCCAAGTCAGTGATGTTCATCCACAAGAAAGGTCGAAATCGACATGACCTCTGCATCCAATTCGACCAAAACCATTCCAGGGCAATTTTACTTCATTAAATGTTTGCATCAAACGATAAATGACGGGATGATCTAGCCGGAGCCAAGGGCAAAGTCCGTTGAGCCAAGAAGCTGCTTGCATGGTCAACACCTTTGGCCCAAATCAGGTCACACAGGGTCAGACACAGTCACACATCATGAGGTCATCGATGTCATCTGCATTTACTTCTGATGCCAATTCTTGAAATATCTTTAAACACGAGCTGTCAATAAATGGGAAGTTTCGATGGTCGAAGCCAAGACAGGCACCACAACAAGGAGGCGCATGGTCAAGGTCAAAAAGCGGTAAGGCTCTTCAGATGGCACCTTGGACATGAAAATTGTGCGGAATGATGAACAACACAACAGTGGAATACAGTGGATACAATAGCCGACATCGCAGTAACTCTACGGGTCTTTACAGTATTGATTCTTGAGTATAGAGGAATTCGTGACAGGGATTGCTAGGGTAGCATCAAGGCCCCGTTTCACTGCCACAAGCATGTCAAGCTAGTGTAGCAATCATTTAGCATTATGCTGAACAGTGTTCAGTGCATGTTGGGGAAGAAAGACTGAATGTGCCTTTTGGACATTGTGCAGCAGACTGTTCAAAACAGTAGGTGGCAATCAGTAATGGCAAAAGGCGTGCAAATGTAATTTCAACAGGGAGGCACCGCTCAGATTGATTTGGCACCATAAGGGACCACAAGTTGCAACGGAACTTGCAATCTGATATAATCTGATAGCTTTCGACAGCAGTGGCTTCACACAACTTGCGCAACGTCCCGACTTGCGGAGAAGTCGTGTTTTCTCTTGTCTTGTGTTGTGTTCTCCGAGCTTTCAAAGCTTGGCAACGCACTCAAAGAAAAGCGAGAAAGGGAGTTGGAAGCAGTTGAAAGGAGTTGAAAGGAGTTGGAAGGAGTTGCATTTGCTCCAGAGGCGGATCAGTTTCATGTGTCACGCATGGTCCTGTGCAGCTGCCTTTCTGCCAAGGGGTGCAGAAGAAACATGATCTGAGTACAGTATGATGAGACGTACAAACAGATTCGAGACTGGGCTGCTGGCGTGCACTGACACCGAGTTCAAAAGGATGATCAAGTGAGCACCTTTCATGAGACTGCCATGAACCACATTGAAACAATACTACAGCCTGCAGCTTTTCACATTGCTGTAAGCTTTCAAGGGGTGCTGCGCTTGTAGCATTCATTCTTTGCATGCCCTCATTCACATCAAGTACATGATTCGGAATGCAGTTCACTTGCAAGATCTTGCATAGATCTTGCAATGTTTTCTCAGAATGTTGCAGGTGCCCTGCAGGATGCTGCAGATACATTTGGAAATCTGTTCACTTCAGCACCTATAGCGTGGGTCACGCTGGTCATTTCTTGAGATGCCAAGTGCCTCCAAGTTCCAGAAAGCTCTCAAAAGCAGAGATGAATGATACAGGATACATCAAGCATTGACTCTTGAATAGATTGGATGTTGTTTCTTTCTTTTCATGCAGAATTGCGACGTAGTACAACAACAATTCTTCGCATCCCTTCCTCTTCATCGTTTCCGACGTTGATTCATATTCCCATGGTGCGGCAGGAACAGTCAACACGCCGAGCAGGGATGCTGAACCCCACAAAGTACACCTAAGCCGTGCAAAACCAGTGTGTGCACCATGAATCAGTTGCAGCATGTTATAAGTGTCTATCATGAATCTTTTTGTTTGGTGAACTACTACACCTGTGACACTGCGACATTAAGGGACGCTAGTTCCCAAGCGGCTGTGCATTTCTTGCAAACGAGGCGCATAACCACAAAAAGCAAGCCTAGTCAAAGACTGCTGACTTGAATGTAGTCAGATCTATCTCTATCTTGGAAGAAAAACTGAACGACGCGCAACATACCTCTGCAGCAGAGCCTCTGCACTGGTCCTGAAGAGAAACTGTCTGCACTGCGGCTGCATAAGGCAGCTGAGTTCTGTTAAGGCAAGAGGCCCCGCCATGACAGTTTGTCTTCCAGCACATTGCCCACGTCATCCAGTTTAAACGCCTTCCCGCAACACAGTTGACCGAAAAGACCGCCAAATAACTTCAAGTGAAGCGCTTCCAGAAAGCAAATCTAAGCGGCAAAGCTCTCAGTATCGCATCCTAAAATGACTTCGGGGAGGAAAGAGGAGCGTACCACTTGAACTTCTGTTTCAACATTCTGTGCTTTTCCACGCGCGTGCAACATTTCTTGTTTTTCAACCCGAGCTGCCTGGTTCGGTGAGCTGGCGCTTTTGCTGATCGGGACAACTTGACTAACCTCAATTGGGAGTTTCCAAGCCTGGAAAGCAAAGCTTTTCAATCTGCCAAAGTAATCTCCATATTTGCATGGCTTTGCATAGTGCGTCTCAACATGTCTAAACATGTTTCAATGTGCTCGATTTTGCCTTTCATGCTCATCAGTTCTTGCCAGTCGAGCTGCCCCAGTGGTCTGGTCGGTTCTGACCGCAATCTGTGTACCATCTTCTCTATGAACTCCTGAGTTGACACTCACCCATCTCAATCTACTTCTGAGGCATAAGCGGCATAAGCGTTGGTTGAATCATTCTAAATTTCAACTGGTGTCAACCACTATCTTTCAACTGGTGTCAACCACTATCTTTTGGCCATGGCACTATTCAAGTTGGAGATCAGGCTGAGACCAAACTGCTCTGTGCGCCTCAGAACACCATTCACACATGGCCGTTTTCAAAATTCTCAAATTAGGATTCGCATGTGTGTGTGTGTGAGTGTGTCGCACTAAGTGTCCACCAAGTGGCCACATACACAAACCTAACATTGCTCCAATCAGGTACAGCACAGTGCCTGCAGGCTCCAGACCAAGCAAATCGAACGGACAAACAAGAAATCCTGCAGCCTATCCTATCTTGCCTGTCTTGCACTGCCTTGACACTGCCTCACTAGTTTTTTGATGCCTGCCTTGCTGATTGTGCGAAAGATCTGAAAGTCTTGAGTGGGCCCGAGGCTGGCGCACCTTGTACACCAATCAGCGTTGTATATTCACCAAAAATCTCTGAACCTTGGATTCAGTCCAGCTCAAGGACACTGCATCGAGAAAGGTCACTAGACAGGTCTTGGCTCCTTGGCTACGCAGAGGGCCAAGGGACAAGCGCAAGACCAAAAACCAATGCCACCCACAAAGTTGCACACCGATGTCCACCAAACCTCAGCTCGGCTGGAGATTCCCTGACTTTCTTGTGCTTGTCAGTCTCAATGGTGCTGATGTTGACCGCTCTGTTTCGTCGATTTTCAGAGATCACATATGCATATCATATGATCATATGTTGAGGCCAGGGACAAATGTATCTGGCGGCGTTGCCCAACATCTGTTGTGGATCAACTCACAACAGCCACCAAAAAAGAAGCAAACACCTGGTGAGGCTTGGATGCACTGAGTCGCACAGTCACAACGTCCCAAAACGTCCCAAAGTGCAACATCCCCCCGTTGTGACTTCCGTGAGACTTCCGTGAGACTTCCGTGAGACTTCCAAGTTCGCAAAACGCGAACTGCACAGTCCACCTCCAAATACCAATGGCCACTCGACAATCTGTTCGTGAAGTTCCTTCGAACCAGACTAATCAGGACATTGGTCATTTCTCAACTAAGCGCACATTTGGGAAGACTGCTTGAGCGGCTTAGCTGACTCCGAAGCTTACAAGGGGGTAGTTTTATGAGCATGATCAAGTTGATGCTATGGCTATGTCTTTTTTACAAGTCCGACTACAGGTGATGAGGTGACGAGAAAACGAAGCTAGACTTCTTTATTATTGTCTCATGCTGTACTTTTTCTGCTCTCGCTCTTGTTCCTTTCTTCCGCTTCCTGGTTCTCTGGTAGGGTATTTGCCTTCTCACAGTCTTTCCCTTCTCGAAAAGGTCCTCTGAAATGGTGGGATTCCGGGATGACACCTTTTGTCTTCTGATTCCCATCTGACCGGACCTCTTCCAGCTCAAACATATTGGCCACGTTTGCAATCTGGTAGAGGATTGCACCAATCAAATAGATCACCCAACCTGGAAATGTTGTGTGTCAAGGGCAAGGGATGTCAAGTGTTTGGGTCGGATGCCAGCCCTTGGTCCAAACAGATCAAACAGCAATCAAAGCGATCGGTTCGGTGTGCGCAGCAGCTGATATGGCTTGCTATGGCTTTGCTATGGCTTTGCTGTTCACACAGCAACTCTCCGATGAGAATCCGATGAGAGACGAGGCCTGCAATGGAAGAGAGGGGCTGGTACCAGTAGACCTCACAGATGCTATTTGCTCCTGCGCAGGGGTACAACGGAATCACACCGGCGAACAGGATAACTCCATGGAGAAAGGACAACTTTGGGTTCCGTCTTGCCAGTTGTGCATCCAGTACTGTGATCACACCTTGGCCATTGCTGCTGTCACTGCAAGTAGAATCAGTGTCGCCTGCCACGTTGAATGACATGTAGCACTGCTTTTGTCAACTCGGCACTTTCTCTTGGAAAAACGATCTCAAGATGGGACAAACCCAGGTTGTAAACGATGCAAACATACACAAACACTGATTTTGA
Organism: Symbiodinium sp. clade C Y103; assembly: GCA_003297045.1. NCBI lineage: Eukaryota > Dinophyceae > Suessiales > Symbiodiniaceae > Cladocopium > Cladocopium sp. clade C. The sequence continues at coordinate 176,834 of BGPT01000423.1, forward strand.
GTTTCGCTATGCTGAGCACCAATCCAACCACTTTGCCTTCCTCTCGTTGCTGTAGAAGGCGGTAAAGGGCCTTCCAATCACACCACAGAAAGTTCGGACCTCAGTGGCGAGAGCACCCCAGACATTCAAAAAGCAGAGATAGGCTGCGGGTAGCTACTTTCACAGCTGCTTCACCTTCACCTTGAATTGTTGTAACATGTTGTAACAGTTTCAATAATATATAGTGTGTACTGCCTTGGCAGCCTTGGCCAGTACTTCCATTGCGGCCATGTCTTTGTCTGCAATCGACTGGATCAGCAATTGTGACTTGAAAATCATGATGTAAACAGAATTAAGACGCAACCAACATGTTTCTTCAAAGCTTGTTAAAGATGAGATCGGCTGTGAAACCATATTGATTGTTCTAATATGTTCTGATCCTCTGAAAGGAGATACGGTACGGTTTGTTTACAGCAAGAACTTTCAACCTGCCCGTGAACAGCCACTGTGAATTGAAGATGTCACAGCATAAGTCTCCTGAGCCTAGAGCGAGTCAGATTCGTGTCAGTGTCCATATTGATCAACTCAACATAGCCCATGTAGATCCCAGCTCCAAAAATAGTTGTGCCAAACAGGATGGGCATCTTGGAGATCCAAAACCTGGGTTTCATGTGGTGAAGTGTTTGACGATCCATTGAAACATCTGAAACAGTGTTCGACGATCTCCAAAGGAGAATGCACGTGTGTAACTGTAGACAAACTATGCACACAGGGATCCCCCGGGTTTGCAGTTGGAATGACTAAAGCAATCTAAAACTACTAGTTGGTTTCAGGGATTCCTGCCAGGTCGCTCCATCCTCTTTGGAGGATCAGCCCAATATAGTTCAAACAACGGCTGCCACAAGAAGAAGAGGCACCCCTCCACCTGAGCTCCGCTCAATGCTTTGTATCCAGGAATTGCAAGCTTCAGTGCTTCAAGCACTGAGATATCAACCGTATCGACATGTGTTTCATGCTAAGGTTCACACAAAAAGGACTCCGATCCTTGGAATTCGGGTCCGGAATGACCAGCGATAGCTTCAACAGGTCAAACAATGCTCTCACTTTATAGCCTTGCCTCACCTGACCTGAAATAAGCCCTAATGGACATTCATGGACATTCATGGACATTCATGGACATTCATGGACATTCATGGACATTCATGGACATTCATGGACATTCATGGACATTCGGACATTCATGGACATTCATGGACATTCATGGACATTCATGGACATTCATGGACATTCATGGACATTCATGGACATTCATGGACATTCATGGACGTAAGAAGTGGACACTGGCATTGGCAGTCTGAACATTTTGCACCCCAAGTGTCCAATAGGCACAGGTTCGTCGGAAGTTGTAGGCCGACACTGTTGGATACCAGTACTCGAAAGTGCCCATCCTCTGTGACTCAGGTCTTGCACATTACGGCTGAAAGGTATCGAAAATGATTGAAAATGATTGAAATATATACTGTATTGGTGCGCTGCAAATGCTGCGAAGAAGAAACTGGCGGCCTGTTCTTTATGTGGGTCGACTCCACATTTTCTCCTTTGGCTCCCTTGTGATCTCCCTGTCCTGAAATGAGACTTCACACTCTACAGAAGTTCGTCCCAGTAAACAATCCAGTGTCAGTGTCAGTCCAGGGTTTCAACTTGAAAGTTTCCGAGGGTCTCCACTTCAAATAGCTGTCTCTCCAATTGCAGTACCTAGTGGGCACATGCGGGCACACCCGGCAGGGAAGGGCAAGAACACTATCTCAAATTAACACTACACAACTCCAACTCTGATCCATCTCAAAGTGCCAAGGCGCTCTGCATGGTAGCCGCGTTCTATAAATTCTTTGGTAAAATCGTGCAGATCATCCACCTAAATACAGGAAAACAAAATTGCAGTGGCCGAGTTTCCAGATCTGGATTCCAGCTTTAAAAAAAAACTCCCGAAAAGTTTCTGGCATGTTGCGCGGCATGTTGCGTGGCATGTTGCGTGGCATGTTGCGTGGCATGTTGCAGCATGCCAGGCAGGCTAGACATGCTATCCATTGCTCTCCTGTTTCTCCAAAAGAATTTCAGCTTGGCTTAGCTCCTCGCAGGCCGCCTAGACGGAGGCAAATCTTCGGGCGGTCCCTCACCAGGCACAAGTCGTATGAAGTGGATGTCGATCGCATGGAGTAAGCAAAGCATGGCAAAGCATGGCAAAGCACTTTTCTATCTTTTCTTAAGTTCCATTCAGCAGTTCCATTGTTAAGTCATGTTTAAGTCATGCTAACTTTGCACTTGTAGCCGTAGGAACGATAGGATCTCTGAACCGTCTGTGATGCCCGCGGCTACGTTCTCACATGCTTCTCTGCTGAAACCCTATAGATCTGCCTTGCTTGCTGAAATATCATGTCTATCTGTGTAGCTCACTCAACTTGGACAAATAGTTGTAGACATAACAACAACCCAGATTCTTGATAAGCTGCCGATGTGTTGCATTCCCATTCTGGATTGTTTGAATTGCCCTTCAACAGCAGACGAGTGGCTTGAGAACTTGTCCGGCTCATGGGAGGAGAGCGACAAGCTATTAGTGGATCTTTCAAATACGACATTTTGCCTCACAGAGTTTGCATGACATATTGCTCGGATTTCAGGGATTCTTCAAGCCATCCTGCGAAATTTTGATATGATCATTACGAGTGCAGCAAGCACTTGGTAGCGGCACCAGTGACTTTGAGATCCAAGGCACATCCCACAAAGCACTGATGTTATCCAAATTTATCCAATGTTCAATTGTATTGGCGAGGCAATTGGCTACGACATGGCCACGCAAAGAGCGCAAAGGGCGCAAAGAAATTGTGCGTCCATCCCGTCCAATTCCCTTTCTATGTTCCTTCCTATTCACTTCGATTCATTGCAGCCTGTCCATCAGTGCTGATCTCTGAGCGTAGCCGTCTGCAAAACACTCATGCAAAAAAGAAGTTTGCTTCTCATGCCTCAAACCAAAGCACCTCTTTACGACTAAACCATGATTCAGAAATGCTTAGACTTTGACAACAAATAGCTGCGGCAGCAGATAGACCGAAGATTCAATGTTAAAAAAAAATGAAAAAGACAGCATCATGAAAGCGGTGTGGACCACCATCCTGGACAGTGAAGACAGGACGAGGGGAGCCCTACAGTTGTGGCTATCTCGAGAGTTTGCGCAAAGTGGGAGGGTACTCCGTGGAAAATGGAATGACAAACGCTGGAGAAGTCTACTTCCAAAAGCTGCTCTGGTGAGAATGGAATCAGCTTGGACATTCATAATATTTGAGTTATTTGCGCGTAGATTCTGCACCGCGGGAGAACTCCATGACAGTTTACAGTTTACAGCCATTCGGTGTGCATGTCTGCCAGAAAGAACAGCCGCAAATGGATACGACAATCGAATACTATCTGCGATAAATTCTGAAGATGGCCTCTGACATCAACTCCAGAAACTGGAGGATCGATACACAATCCTGTCGTGAGTGTACTGCTATGCACTGCTATGAGCACTGCTTCAAACTCAGAACCTTGTCAAGCTAACAGCATTTTTCGGCGAAACCGGGCGATCTGTCGACTCTTTCAGCATTCAAATAGCCTGTGAAACCAGGGCAATCAGACCATAACGGAGTCAAACCGACAACACTTTGGCTGATCGGGTTGACTCTGTTGACAGTGCCCCAACGTGAATTGATCATGATTCTCCAGCTTTGATAAGCCCCATCAAGTTCCTCGCCAACTCAACAAGACCCATGCTAAACTGTTTGTCATGCTAAAAGTGTATAAAAGTGTTTCGTGTGAAGAGTGCAGAGACCAAATCGGTACTGGACAGCTTGGGACTCAAGAGCTGCCAAGTTGCTCTGGGATGTTCGGATTCGGTGGAAGCCCGTGCTGTTTCCTGGCGAGGCACCGGTCTTGCTTCAAAGACCAGCCTTGCCGTCACTGACAATTTGATGCAAACCATCCAATTGATTTTAAAACAATGTTTCATTACATTTCATTAGATCATATCAAGACAAATTCAGTCGTACAGAATCCTTTTGAAAAGATATGAGAAAACGAACTGTAGATCTCGCTGTGCAAAACATACGAACACCCTTGAGCAATACCAACGTCCTCCAGTCTTCATCGGTCATGAAGGCAAATAGCATAGCATCAGAAACCTGGCGATGGACTTGGAGAGAGACAGTCTGTGAGATCTCCGGTGAGATCTCCGGTGAGATCTCCGTCTGGACCGAGACAAGTTCTTGGGTCTTCGAAAATGAATGAAAATGTTGAAGCTGCTTGGCACTTTCACAGCAAGAATCGATGGGAGAAATGGCGCGGTTTGCAAAGGAATCCACTTGTGACCCAGGGATTGAGATTCCCCAAGCCAGGGGCCAGGCAGGCTAAGCCTTTCTAGGCATCTGGCCGTATCAAAGATGGACATGAAGGACATAGACACTCCGAGGCAAATTAAACCTCCAGCAACCTTGGATAAACGTCAATCTTGCAACAAGCTGCATCTCATCTCCAAGACTCCAAGAAACACAATTCTCACAGAGAAGACAAACAAGGATCGGGAGCACCTAAAAGCGGCTGTCCCATGCTATCCCAGCGAAGCAGCAGCAATGACTTTGGGCTGAGCAATGTAGTCCGCCGAGGACACACTGTTGAACTGCTCTAGTTGAGTGACCTTGGCAATTCCAACTGGAGTTGGAAGAGAGTTGGAGAGTAGAAAACTGATTTTCAAATCGAGGGCAACTAAGAAAAGGGATGTGGAGTTTCTATGTCTTGGCAAGTTGTGGGTGTAACGGACTTTATCTTATCATTATGGTCGTGATTGATCTATCGGTCTGTTTGGTTGTCAGTATTTGCGTAGGGGTCCTCCGCCACCTTGTTGGTCCATTAGACTCCAACAACCACATCTCTTTTGCTTTCCCAGGAACCATTAGATAGGTCAAGTAGCCGCCAGCAGCAGGAATAGAGATGTTTCCCAGCGTCTATCAGTGGCGAAAAACTTCAGCTGGGGCGGTTCACAAGATGTTTGTACCATATGATATCAAGACTTCAAAGGAACTCTTCGAAAGTATTTTCCTCATGGAACTGCTATTGTCTATTTGGAACTGCTATGGCCTTGTCTCTGCCTCTCTCTCTCTCTCTCTCTCTCTTAGAAGAAGAAGAACCTCCAAGTCTTGCCAAGTAGTACCACAATGACTTGAAAATTATGTATTGAATGAAGTTGAATGCATCTATTTTGAAAGGCTAGTTCACGCTGCCTGCCTAAAGATTTCCACGTCAAACAATCTGAGAGTTTCTACCCTGTCTGTCTGTCCAGCCGTGCCCGCGTGGCGCGTTGGCAACTCCAAAACATGCACAAAGAACTGACTCGAAAATGAAATCTACAATTATGAAAGAAAGGGGTGACGTTGCAGCCTGACTGGCTGGGCCAACATGCATTTTCATTGGCTCAAGACCATTTGGCGCCACCGCGGTTCATTCTGAACAGCAGCTAACAAATTTTGAAGGCTCCCCGTGAATTATAGTCCTAAAGAAAAAGTCTCCGGTATTCACTCTATATGGGGCCGGCCTATTCTCCTCAAATACCGAGATGTAGCTGCATAGTTTCTACCCGGTTACCCGAAACGAAACAAAGTATTTTGCATGGCGCGTCCTGGAAGAGAAATGTTGAACCTTCGAGGGCTCCGATCGCAACAAACTCAGTGAGCATGAGCTTCACAGCCCTGCAACGAAACAGGCAAAGCATCGCAAAGCATAGAAAAATCCGCCGACCCCAGCCGACAGCAAGGGGGAGCGCGCCAGAGAAAAAGTGCATCAGTGGGTTGGCTCAGAAACCAGCCTGCCATAGTGTTTAGCAGGTTGCAACGACTGCGGTGAGGAGCNNNTAGACAGCCATGGTGTTTAGCAGGGTGCAACGACCGCGGTGAGGAGCCACTTCCTTTCCTTTTTTCTAGGGCTCAGAAGGTAACGTTAGAGACCCCGGCTTGTGGGCTGGGGCCTGGAGGTTCTAATCGAAGCTTCAGCGGGGTGCTGTTTCCACGTTTTGAGGGGTTTCCGAAAGGGCCCGGTGAGACTTTCAGCTGGATGCCTTTTTTTGGCTAGGGCCTTTCCAACGACCACAGTGAGGAGCCACTTCCTTGCTTTTTTTCTAGGGCTCAGAAGGTAACGTTAGACACCGCGGCCTGTGGCCTGGAGGTTCCAATGGCGCCGCTTCCGTC
>BGPT01000423.1:183092-205473 GCA_003297045.1 Symbiodinium sp. clade C Y103
GGCGCCGCTTCCGTCCCTCAGTGCCATGGTGTTTTGCTGTTTCGGAAGCGCCTGCCAGGAGGTCATTTTGGACTTGTTTTTTCTAGGGCTCAGAGCTTGTGGGCTGGGGCCTGGAGGTTCTAATCAAAGCTTCAGCGGGGTGCTGTTTCCACGTGTCGAAGGGTTTCCGAAAGGGCCCGGTGAGACTTTCAGCTGGATGCCTTTTTTTGGCTAGGGCCTTTCCAACGACCGCAATGAGGAGCCACTTCCTTGCTTTTTTTCTAGGGCTCAGAAGGTAACGTTAGACACTGCGGCCTGTGGCCTGGACGTTCCAATGGCGCCGCTTCCGTCCCTCAGTGCCATGGTGTTTTGCTGTTTCGGAAGCGCCTGCCAGGAAGTCATTTTGGACTTGTTTTTCTAGGGCTCANTTCGGAAGCGCCTGCCAGGAGGTCATTTTGGACTTGTTTTTCTAGGGCTCAGAAGGTAACGTTAGAGACCGCGGCCTGTGGCCTGGAGGTTCCAATGGCACCGCTTCCGTCCCTCAGTGCCATGGTGTTTTGCTGTTTCGGAAGCCGTCATTTTGGACTTGAAATTCTAGGGCTCAGAAGGTAACGTTACTGACCGCGGCCTGAGGGGTTTCCGAAAGGGCCCGGTGAGACTTTCAGCTGGATGCATTTTTTTGGCTAGGGCCTTTCCAACGACAGCAGTGAGGAGCCACTTCCTTGCTTTTTTTCTAGGGCTCAGAAGGTAACGTTAGACACCGCGGCCTGTGGCCTGGAGGTTCCAATGGCGCCGCTTCCGTCCCTCAGTGCCATGGTGTTTTGCTGTTTCGGAAGCGCCTGCCAGGAGGTCATTTTGGACTTGTTTTTCTAGGGATCAGAAGGTAACGTTAGACACCGCGGCCTGTGGCCTGGAGGTTCCAATGGCGCCGCTTCCGTCCCTCAGTGCCATGGTGCTTTGCTGTTTCGGAAGCGCCTGCCAGGAGGTCATTTTGGACTTGTTTTTCTAGGGCTCAGAAGGTAACGTTAGACAGTGGCCTGGAGGTTCCAATGGCGCCGCTTCCGTCCCTCAGTGCCATGGTGTTTTGCTGTTTCGGAAGCGCCTGCCAGGAGGTCATTTTGGACTTGTTTTTCTAGGGCTCAGAAGGTAACGTTAGAGACCGCGGCCTGTGGCCTGGAGGTTCCCATGGCGCCGCTTCCGTCCCTCAGTGCCATGGTGTTTTGCTGTTTCGGAAGCGCCTGCCAGGATGTCATTTTGGACTTGTTTTTCTAGGGCTCAGAAGGTAACGTTAGAGACCGCGGCTTGTGGCCTGGAGGTTCCAATGGCGCCGCTTCCGTCCCTCAGTGCNTTGGACTTGTTTTTCTAGGGCTCAGAAGGTAACGTTAGAGACCGCGGCTTGTGGCCTGGAGGTTCCAATGGCGCCGCTTCCGTCCCTCAGTGCCATGGTATTTGGCTGTTTCGGAAGCGCCTGCCAGGAGGTCATTTTGGACTTTTTCTAGGGCTCAGAAGGTAACGTTAGAGACCGCGGCCTGTGGCCTGGAGGTTCCAATGGCGAGCGCGACATCGAAGCGGCAGCGGTGCACACGGCATTCAAGCTCCGAGCCGTGTTGCTGTTTAGAGACATGTTGTGGTTGCTGTTGTTGTTGTTGTTGTTGTTGATGATGATGATGATGATGATGATGATGATGATGATGATGATGATGATGATGATGATGATGATGATGATGCTGATGCTGATGCTGATGATGATGATGANATGATGATGATGATGATGATGATGATGATGCTGATGCTGATGCTGATGATGATGATGATGATGATGATGATGATGATGATGATGATGATGATGATGATGCTGATGCTGATGATGATGAGGATGATGAGGATGATGATGAGGATGATGATGATGATGCTGCTGCTGCTGCTGCTGCTGCTGATGATGATGATGATGATGATGATGATGATGATGATGATGATGATGGCCCCTACTCGCCGCCCCAGGGCCAACACCCCTGGGGTCGGCGGCAGGGGGCNGATGATGATGATGATGATGATGATGATGATGGCCCCTACTCGCCGCCCCAGGGCCAACACCCCTGGGGTCGGCGGCAGGGGGCGGCAGCCCTTAAATAAAGTTTTTGTGGTCTCAGTACGACAACGGGTAGCCACAAAGCTGCTATCGCATCCAAGCATTGCACCTGCATCCCTCATCTTCAGCTCAAACAGCTAGACCGCAAGGCTTGAACCTATGGCTGAACATGCCTGTGCTCGTTGCATTGCGGGATCAACCATGCAGGTGTAGTAAACAACGGCCCTGCAAGAAAAAAACAAACAACATGATTCACATGATTCACATGAGGCCAAAATTTGCCAGGCTCATGGTATCTCAAGATACTAGGAACAACCAGCCATGATGATACTGACAATGTACTATTGAGTAGTACCTCCTGATGGAACATACAATCTGAATAGTTGCGTCATGTCAAAGCGTCACTACTTGACTGTCATGATCATCAGCAGCAAATGCTGCTGCAGCGGCCCTACTTTTCCCGGCAAACCAGAGTCAAACATCGAAAGTAATGCTAACTCCTCGGTGCTCGGCACATCTACCAGCTTCAAACGGATTCGCGGATCTTGGCGGGTCAGTGCGTGGGTTCTTTGCCCCAGATCAGCTCCAGAGCTGACAGCGCATCCAGTCCAGGGAGCCCAGGATGGGCAACAGCAGGATGTATCTCCGTGGCGCCTCCTGGAAACGACAGAGTCATGACATGTCTTGACATCGACTGTGAAGAATTTCACATGGTTTCACCTGGTGTTTTACATCCGATGCACCAACAACATCACATGACATCATCTGCAATCATTGTTGTAAGTGCAGGAACCACAAGTCCCAGTGAATCCGGCATGATGGTTGCACAATGTTCAAACATGTTCAAACAGTCTCCTGCATTGAAGGCCTGTGGAGATGGGCCTGATGGCAAGTTTCCATCAGTCAGAAGCTATGAAAAGGATTCACCAAAACAGCCGCAACTTGCCATTGGCACCATCTATTTTCACTTCCCACTGCTAACAGCATCTAACAGCGAGACCGACAATGCAACTAGCAAACTAAACCATCGCCAGCAGCACAATCAGCAGGATAAAACGGAAGAAAGCAAAATAAAGGAAGCAACGCATACAATATCTCAATATCGTAGAAACAATTGCATTAAGAGTGAAACTGATTGCACGGGATTTGCAAAGGATTGCACCATGGCAACTCATTCTCTGCCTGTGTGATGTTGGAGGTAGAGTTGTTGGAGTTGTTGGAGTTGGAGCCAGTGGAGCTGTTGAAGTCTATGATTGCGGAGGTATTTCTGGAGCTTGACGCATTCGGATGTGACACCACTGCAGAAGTGTTGTGCATTGGAGTCTGCGACGAATTGGAGTGAAGCGAAGGGTTTCCGAAAATGTCCCTCTCCAGCCGTTGCTCCTCAGGATCTCAGGACAGTGGCTAAGCATGGCTAAGCGGCTAAGCATTGCAAAAAGCGGGAGCTGATGACTTCATGGGAGGATTCTTCGGATGTGCTGCCCCTCCAAAGCGTCCAGTTGCTAAGATCCGCTAGGATCGGCTAAGATCTGCTAAGATCCGCTAAGATCCCCTAAGCCAAGTGTCCAAATGTATGGCGAAGGGCACCCCAGCCAGCCAGAAGAGTTTCAAGGCAGTAAAAACCGCTTCCAAGGCGCAAAGCCAAATGATAATCCAGGTGAGCCTGCCGCGTGGCTGCAGGTTCAATGTGTGCACTGACCGATGTGTCTGCAGTGGAATTTTGGGCATTTCTGCCTGAATCACGGGGTGCAGGGCAACAGGCATCACAATTTGATGAATCCAATATCTCGTCCCCATATATTATAATTCAACATAATTCATTCAAATTAAACCACATCAATGCCGAAATAAAAGCAGTAGCAACTCTGTAGTACAGCAGAGTTGTTGCTCTTCGCAAGTATGCAAATGCAGTACATGGGATCGACAACGGTGCCAGCCTGTGCTCCTGCCTCTCATTCAACTTGTCTTGCAACACGTCAAACATATCCTCCAGCACCTAGCCAACGCTGGCAAGCTTTCCAGGTCAGGGGCATTGCATAACTGGATATAACTGGCATAACATTGCTGGGTTTGTCGGTTTGTCTCATCTTTTCTCAGTTTGCTCTCGGAGCTCCCTTTCAGAACTTGGTCCGCCCACCTCAAACCGTTGATTTAAGATGTTGATGCGCCTGTCCATGTCCAAGTGAAGCCTGACAATATCAAGTAAATCAACCACCAAACTTCCCATCGCAGTTTAATCGCTTTCATGGAAGCAAAAACGGCTCATCACCATCATCATCACGTGAATCATCAGAATCCGTGCCTCGTCTCTTGATAGAACGGTTCGGACTCCTCGTAGTCCCAAAAAACATCTGGTGTGTCTAAGGTGTCAAACTCCAAGTTCACCTGATCCGATTGCAACAAGTTGCAAAAAGACCTTCTTCTAATTTCTTCAACTCGACAGCTCGGAAAACCTTACCGCATCAAATGTTTGATTAGAATAACATTTTCAATCACGAAACAAATGACCTCTTCACCTCTTGTCAAAACTGTTCATGGGGCCTGAGCACAGGTTGTCATCAATCAGCAAGACCAAATAAATCTAGCAAAATACATTGGGCTAGAGCTGGGCGGCCCTGCCTGATTTTTCAGTCTAAACAGCTCACCCATCATCTGGCTCACACGGTGCGGGCTCAGCAAAACCCGACCTGTCACGATGTCTCACTGACACATCATCTATGTCTAAGAAGGTGTTTGACTGTGAGATTGAGGTTATTGAGCTTGAGTCGCTGAGCAACAACATCAAACCAAAGTAATTACCTATACGATCCAATTTACCATCCTATATGCATGTATACGCGTACAGTTTGCCAAGTGGTGGAACTTCATGTTTTTTGAATCAGGATCACATGTCTGAACTGTTTTATGCATTATCTTCCAACCAATGAACTGCACAGTCAAAACGTCTTGACACACGTCGGTGAAGGAGTCGCAGTTTCATATTGTAGTGAGATGCAGTGCTGACTGACGGCTTGTGGTTTTGCCCACAGAGGCGCCTGTATTTGCCATGTCTTCCGGGATAGTGCGAGTGGCACCCACCCACTTGTCAATCCTCTGCTCCCAATAGCTAAGGCGCACGGACTGTGCCAAGGAGTAGGCAATAGCTAAGCGATCCACTGCCTGGGAAACAGCACATCCCACGGTAACATGCAGTAATAGTAATAGCAAAGGAATATAAAAGGATGTGAAGGGTAGGACCGGGTCGGACTTGGGATGCAACACGCTGTAAATCTATTTGTTTGCCATCAAGGACAGGCCTCCATGTCCCCACAATACCTTGACAACTTGCATCAGTTCCCATCAGCTCCCGGCGCCTTTGTAGCAATGGGTAGGGCACTGGCATTTCCAGTAATGCTGAGAAAATCCACTTCAATGTGAGAGGGCTCCACAGGTTTTGTCAGGTGCCCCTGGAGATATTCTCTGGCAGCTCCCACTTCTTGTGGAGTGCAGCCCCAACAGACCAGGCAGCCAAAAGAGAAGACAAAACAGTCTTTCTCATCAACCTTCAAGAGCATCACGTCGTCATTGAAGCGAATCACCTGATTTCCAAATAGGCTCAAAGATTGGCGTATCCGCCGGTCGAGGGAAAAGCAAATACCGAATCCTTGGGGTATTCAATGGCAGTCTATGGGTCTGATACAAGAACATGGACAATCTACGGTACCTTGCTATCTTTCAGCTGTCAAAGAGCATCTGTTGTCTTTGTTTTCCGTCTCTTGCTCCTGGGGTGATTATCGCATAGATCACGCATCTGTCTCTAAGCTTGTTGCAATTAATCAGAACATATAGGAACCCCCAAAAATAGAACAAAACAATAATGCACAATACATAGTCAATACAATATTATCCTACTCAAAAACTGTTGAAACAATTGTATACATCGGTGTGAAAAATCAAGCAAAAAATCCATATTTTAGCGTTTTTTTTTGTACGCCATGCCAGGTGGGACCCTGCTGCTGTCAAGGAACTGTTCGCGACTCTTCTCGTTCACTAGGCTGACGGAGGCTGCGCAACCAGCGCTGGTGTAGAGCCTTCAAGTTGAGCCCAGCAGCCAAATAGTAAGCAAAACACCAGTCCTGGGGCAAATATGGATATCTGTAGAACATATGTATTCATATACAGTTACACACTGTGTTTGTACGAGAAATGTCTTGATAGGACAAATTTTGAAATATCCAACTGTGAGAGAAGGAAGAGAGAGAGAGAGAGAGATTGAATGAAGAGTGCATCATCAGCCAAATCTAAGACAGTCCCATTGCAAAATTCAAACGCAGAAGTTCACCCATGTCAACAGGTAATGTTTGAGAAAATCTGAAACCTGTCTATATACACCGTTCACTGCATTCACACAGCGCACACACATACACATATTCACACTGATTCATACACACTTGCGACTCTCCAGGTCGCTCTCTGCTACCTGTACATAGACCAACTGTCACATGGGTCCTCTGAAGGTTCTTCCGGTGCTTGACTCCATCCCCTTGGATCAGCTGAGACGAAGGTTTCACGACCAGTGACTTAAGTGGGTGATATCATTTTGCGGATCAAAGCATGATGAACCCCACAAAACTTAATTATATATGTATACGCGTTTGCTTTGTACAATAATGGCCAACCCCAGTTTTTCGATGTGCAAATCATCTCAAATCCTCAAATCTCATATGTTTCTTGGAGTCAAATTCCCACCGACCCTTCAGTTGACGTTTCACATTAAAAGAAAAACAACAATCCAGTCAGTTAACCCTTGCCCATCTTTAGCCATCTTTACCCATCTTTGACCATCATCACGTGGCTTCGCTTCGCCTGGGATGTCGCTGCGGCCCCACCGAAATGTTCCGCCGCGAGGAGCCCCGTTGCACCGCCGCTTGAGCTGTGAAGCGCACGGGTGTTGGACCTGGCCGTTCTCGGATGGTGAAAAAAAAAGTATGGGTATGGACCACCATCAATATAATTAGTTCTATATACGTATAGTATAATTAATTAAGATTATATATAGATATAGATATATTATGCACATTGCATATTAATTACATTATGGCATATAAAGTATCTTGATAAACCAAACATGTGTGTGTGTGCGCGCGCCGCGCGTGCTAGATATAGATGTATCTAATCAGCCCTGTGAGTAGATTGTATATATATATATAGGAATATGACATCTGTTGATGATCACTTATTTATATACAGTGTATTTCGATATGGGGTGAAAACATGTTACAGTATAAAATTAAAACCAACATCAATATTTGTTTGTTTCATCCCTACTACAATGTTGGGGTATCCGGAAAACCTATGTTCAGTAAAACCATTCTGCTATCAACATGGCAATGACATAGGATTTGGCAGCATACACATATAATGATTTCATTGGTTTGGATATAGCTAATAGATGCCAATAGAGATACAATGATTTCATGTGGATGTAGCAAATAGAGATAAGTATCTGTGGATTTATGGAACATGTGAATACACCCCATGGTCATGGTCACCCATGGTCGTATGAGATGCTGCTTGGGCATCATCAAGCCGTAGGATGGAGTATTAGCCAACTGCCAGGATATCATACACACTCGCACGATCAAGCAGAAGATAAGCAGAAGTATTGCATCATCTGAACTTGTATGCATGTACTATAGAAACAACTTCTGGGGAGCCATGAATGGCAATGGACGAGATCATTTCCCCATGACTTGCCTCGAGGTGCTGACAGGCTCCTCACCAGGGAAGAGTTGCGCGCAAGCTGCACGCGGCCGCGTCTCACAATGGGCTCCTGGCAATCCCAGTTGGCCCGGAGAGCAGGTTAGTTTCGACAGAAAGCGAGGACGTCCAGTCAGGAAACAACGAGGAACACACTGGACTGGCATCAACTTGGCGCAGTTCGGCTTTATCTGACTGAAACGCTGGGAAAATCAATCTGGTTGCAACAATATCCATTGGCCCCGGTGTGATGACATGGGTTCCGAAAACCAAGCCTGGCCCTGGCGAATAATGCGCTCTCGCCCAGCTCGCAATGGTGCCACAACGGCAGTCCCCGGCGCATTGCGAGGGCGAACTGGTCGCAAGCTTGACATTCACCAGCCTACTTACTGTTCCACCAGTAGAGGAGAAAGCATGATGCAACGGCTTTAAAATGGTTTACTGCCACTGCGTGCTCCAATGCGAGGTTATTTTTGTTGCCCGAGCATTGAAGCATGAGCATGTCGATGGGAGATCAGCTGCTGAATGTCTGCACCCTTTATGAACAATCACGAGCAAGTTATGAGATTTGCACATGCATTCAGTGCTCGACATCTCAATAACAAAAGTAGCAGCGGGCTTTGTAGCTTTATCATCTTTATCCTTATACGCCTTGATTGAGCTTCAATCGGCGATGGAAAATGAATTAGCGAATCGCGCTTCAATGGATCAATAGATCTCAATAGCAAGTGTTCTTGAGCATATAACACGCACCACTGAGATGGGCCTTGCACATGGTGCAGGTGCAGGCCCACTTTTCATTGCATATTTTCGACACCAAGAACTGGTTTTGCAATGCATCGCCCGACATCTGCAACAGGAAAACCCTAGCTTGACAGCTTGACAGTTTGACATATCAAACCACATTGAACATTACTTCCAAACCACAAAAACCGCTATCTTGTACTGGCTCCACCATCACTATACGCGCAGTGGACTCACGGCATGCTGAACTCCTTCCCTTTTTCGAGCAAACCTCGATCGGGTCATCGGGTCATGTCTCCTGAACGTCGAAGCTCCGAAGTTCGAGCTCTGACATAAAGGTGGCATGCCTTTGTGCAAGCAGTGCCATGGGCCCATGATGTGTTTGGACTTTGGGGGTTGAAAGCATCGTTGCAAAAAGTAGTATGAATTAATAGCATGGTACAACATCCTTGCAACATGGTCGAAAGGATCCAGTCAAATCAGCAATCGTCCACAACTTTAAGACTTTATCATATAATTTATGATACTAGTATGTAAATGTTATGGTTGCTGCACATGTCGTGTGTTTATCTCAACCTTACAAGGTTTTTCCCTGGTTTCTTAGCATCGAACTTCGCAGATTTCTTGGCCTTCTCTTTCGGTGCTGGAGCGTTACTCATGGCCTCAAAATTTCTGAACATCTTTGCAGCACCCCCGTTGGTCAGCAACAGCAGGCCTGCAAAAGCCTGCAAAATCTGCGTTCAATGCTTTGGTCATCTTTGCTTTCTGGTGAAGGGTGAACAAATCATGGTGCTAGTTTGGAACGTAGACTTGTCACACAATTGTGGTAATATCTGGAAATATCTGGTGATGAAGACCATCCAAGATTTGAAGAATCTTCAGCTCTGGAGCGTGGCACCGAGTGATGCTTTCACGGCACAGCCCTGGGCTGAAGTCTGAGGCCTGTACCGCCCAATGTTTTCGAACTTCTACGGTGAGCCAATTGTGGGAATCCTGCAGGACGATGCAGCCAGACTTGAGACTTCTGTAGAAGCACAGATACAAAATGTCATCAAATTTCCCCATCCAGTTGCTGAATTCATATTTTGTGGGTGGCCATCCATTTTGATCTTTGAACATTATCTGGCTACTAGATGCTATACTAGTAGTATGACTAGTATGCAAATGTTTGCGCTTCGTCATTGCGCAGGTGGATCATCCTGAAGTCGCGGTCGGCCCCTGCCTGGATTGGAAACTGGTCCGTGATCACGGAGCCCTTCTTGCGGATAGCACTGGGCAGGGCCTGCCGCCGTCAACTTCACAAAGCATCTCTGGCTTTGCATGGGCACTTTCAACTTCCAAAAACGCACACACACACACAAACAAACGCTCATTATATGCACAATATATTATCCAATCAAAAACACGTCAAACATATTCAAACATCTGAGGCTGAGATAGTATAGGGATGTATAATGATGTAGAAAGAAATCCAAGACTCTCCTTTTCCTCCCTGCCTGTGCAGCTCGAGCCAGCACTGGCGACACAGAACATGTGAGGCCCTGGAAGTGCCACACCAGGCTCACCTGGCAGCAGCTCTCACCACAGCAGCGAGGGCCAAATGGTCTGAAACAAAACAAAATCAAAACAAGACATAATGCAATGCGCCTTAAAACTATAGTTACAATATGTTACAATGCGCCTTAAACAAGAAACAATGAAGTGCGCCGACCTTGGGTCTATCAGTGCGTATTTTTGTGAAACTATCCAGAAGTGGCTCTTCCCACATCTTCCTACCCACCGCCAACTCGTAACTAGCCGCTACCAGTAGCCCTTCCCTCGGCTGCCGCACCGTGGTGTCAGCCACTCCTCCCAAGCCAAAAATGCCCCCATCTTGGTCCAACAGTGTGTGAAGTCGTTGGTGCCTGGGCTGTCCGATGGTTGGCTCACAATTCGTAGCACCACAGCTGTGGCATTTCCCACACCTCCGCAAAAGCAGCGCTGCTTCCCGGAGGAACGGCAAACCAACCTCACACAGGCCCCCAACGCATGGTTCGATCAGCGGGAGAAAATGGATGAACATGGGAGAAGCATGGAGAAGCAGGTCAAATCTTGTCCGCTCCAATCTGATTGCTTCAACACATTGTTTGCAACCATGTGCAATGTCCATCGCTTAAGTTGCGGTCAAAAATAATTTTGCGCATATGAACTACACGCAACGAATCCAAAGTAAGGCGATAAACCCAATAGTAAACCATCCCAGTGATTGGAATACCAAGCATTTAGGGGTCATCTTACACATCCCAAATAGGTGTATAGCCAATAGTGATAGTGGACCTCCACTATTGGGGATGGTTTGCTTCTGCCATATTTATGGGTTTTGTTCTTGGGATGTCTGAGGCATTTGAACAATGATTCCTGGGAGGGTCTGAGGTCGTGTCATGGCAATCTGCTACCAGCGCAATGGAGAAAAGCCTCTCAATCAGCGAGGCCAATGCCTTGATGAACAAGAAATCGGAAGGCTTGGGACGGACCGACTCCGCTACAAAGTGAAGATGCTGCAATCTATTTTGTGCAATTGTGGAGATTTTTTACTTATATAATATATGAAATATATGTATAGTGTGATACAGGCAATGTCGAATACTCTGGAAATCTCTCGATTATATGATGTGCTAAACATCCACTGAGCCCTTCGCAGCATCCGACGCATTGCTATAGCCCTGAGGGCACCTCAACATAGGCAGAGCTCGTTAAAAGGCGTCCATCTCGCAGAATTCCAATGTGGGAAATCATGGTCCAATGTGAGACCTCCGGATATTGCTAACAGCTGCAGTACAATGCACTGAGAGCGATACTTCAAAGCCGCACGCAGGCACCGCAGCACCAGTGCAGGAACCTCACATGCTTTGCGCTGAGGAGTTTCCTTGCAAGCAATCGAATAGATTGGCGATGCACCATCAAATCCCAGCTCACAAATGGGGCAAATGTTTGATCACATTGATGTAATGAACTCTGACTCTAAGATCAAATTCACCATAATCATGAAAAATCGGGATCGATATAAACTCACACAGCCAAGACCATGACACTCTGTGAGTCAATCGCTTCTGCCATGTCCTGCAAACGTTGGTTGGGGCTCTTCCCTCATTTTCTCTCATTGTACCATGGAGTACTGTGGGCCGTGGGCCAATGTGATAACTGCAAATCAGCTATATATATTCACCATGTGCATCAGACCTTCTCGGAGCAAGCCACCTGCCACAGCGGTGCAGCAGGCTTCCCCGAGTGGTTTGATCATGGAGGCGCCTCTATTCTGGACATCATTCTTTGTTATAACATGTTATAGCGTAGTATAAACATGTAAACATTCCACAGACACATCAAGGTGTGGTGATTCCTGCAACGGCCTTGCCCTCCTCATCAAGGTAGTAGCAATGCCGAGGCGGCCACTCCCCCTTCCGGCGACAGAACTGACTTTGCTCACAATAACAGGTCACAAACATGATTCACACAATTTCAATTAAATTCGCAAAAACAAACTGTTTCAATCGTATTCTTTGTCTGGAGTTTTCCAACTTTCCAGGTTCTGTCTGTCTGCATGTGGCAAGCCAATCCCTGCAGCACCTCTGAATGCGTACCTTGGACACTACAAGCAAGCACAGCACGGAATTTGTTGGACAATCTTACTGATCTTATGGCCCAGTACCATTCACACGATGTCCAACAAGTTTTTCTGCAAACGGTTTGGCGATAACTTGACCGGCAGGGTGCTAAACATGGAGGGTAAAGCCAGTGAGAGTGCTCCGTTCATGGAGTCCGAGAGCCAGCTGACGTCTGTCAACAGAGCCTGTGGCAACGTGTCTCTGACGCAAATGGATGCAGAAACTTTAGGATGTCATCTGGTTCATTCCTATGGTGGGCAACATTCGCATTGTCTGTAACGTCCGAATACTGGTCACGAAGATGGCATGCTGAACGTGTAGATGAAAATGTCAAAACATGTCAAAATGCTTTCAGTGGGACAAGCCCAACTCATGGCGGACCCTGGAGATCCTGCACAGTAAAGTCTTAGCTTGGCATTGTATCCCTCCCGGACCCTCACTTCTAACCTAAATAAAACTGGCTACCCAACCAAGATTTGCTCAGATCATCTCAGAACTGTTTGAATATCTGCTATGTCATGGCACCATTGCTCCCAATCGCAAAGTGGAATGCACTGCGCTCCTGTGAAGGCCCACTAAGTAGCACTAAGGCACAGTTCAAGCCTTGGTTGATCCATTGGCCAATGTCAATCCGACAGAATCATATGTCATCTGGGATCACCATCCCAGGCCCAGGTACCATCAGAATAAAAATCTTTCACACCAGCAGTTTGATCAGTTTGTTCAGGTGCGGGCCATGCAAAGCAACAAACTCGTCTGAGCGAGAGATGGCATCCTGCGGGAGCCATGACCCGTGACCTCCACCGATGGCACCACCGATGGCACCACCCGGTCTGGTCGGCTGGTCTGGCCTTCACCACCACCCGAAGCTCCGAGAGGATCTCCAGAAGAAGTTCCACATTCACCTCTAAGGAACGTCCGCTGGAGACAGAAAAGATGATGATAATGTGAAATGTGACTAATGTGTTTACAATTGAAAGATATTTAAAACTATTAAGAGTTCAAGTGTTGACGAAGCCCCAAAGCTACCACCTGGTGCTTTACACCTTTCTGATTGATAAAACAATACTTGAGGAGCTAGATGAGTCTTTCAGACTGTTTCAGATTCTTATGGTTCGACACTGGGAATGTTGGCCTAGCTATTCAGATCTGTTCAGTGCCACTCGCTCTTCTGCTCAAACAGGTGCAAATGTGGTCTAGCTCGTGTCTTGCCTGCTGTCCCCATCTCGCAAGTCCGGTCAGCACAGCGCCCATCAAATCACGGCCTGGCAAGACCCGTGTGGTCACCACACAACTCAACAGTTCAGTGCAGTTCCTACAGTCCTACGGAGAAAAAAAACATCATCTCAATTCATCTCATCATCTTAGGCTCTGAGGATTCGTCCGTGCAAATGCCGCTGCCGCATGATGCGCAAGTACACGACAAACACCTTGTGCCAAAAGGATCCAGCTTTAGAGAGCTGTGGGAAATGTCTGAACATGACACCTCAACGAAGTGAACAAGAACTATATAGACGTTCCAAGTTCCAATCTGATTTGTCCAACATTCACAGCCTTTTTGAACTTTGAATCCTTGTAACGTTTTGGCTATTGCCATCGCCTCATACAGCAGTTCGGCTTCCCTCTTCCGGAGCTCTTTGGCACTCAGTGTGATAGAAGCCTGGAGACATCTGGAGACAGCTGCTGAAACTTGAGGCCTTCAACATAGCAACAGTATGAAACAACCACAAAGTATTGAGCAACATTATTGAATAACGTCATGCATCTGACAAAGCCAACATCAAGAAAACAAGGCCATGTTGAAAAAGTACTGTGCTGCAAAAGAATCTCCAAAGCTCCAAATCAAAGTCTACACTACAAATGTCTCAAAATGTCTACATGTTTTATTTGTCTGGTACTATCCTCTCGCCATATTTCACAATGTATGATACCATAGCTGCCAGGCCACCCACATCTTGCAACACCATTAGCGAAAGAAAAAACTCTTTCTCTCTCTTACTCTCTCTCTCTCTCTCCCCCTCTCTCAGCCCATCCCCATCTACAAACCTCCATGATGATCATTATCACCCATAATCTCCCTTGCAGCATGGACATGCAAGGACCTCTTCCAATCCACGCTTCACATCATCATCAGCTGTAGACAAATCACCTCGTCACAAACTGATGCGCGAAATCCAGAAGGACAATCGGAAGTGCCAAAACGAAGGAACCGACGTCTCCATTCCGATGAGGATTAACAATAACAACATCCACGAAGAACACACCTCAGACCTTTCACAGAAGAACCACATCAACTACAAGATAGTATAATCTTTAAATTGAAAAGGCTATGAATGGATTTCAGCACAAAAACTGCTTGGGAACAAAATCCCAAATGCACATCCCGCTAGACATGGTACAAATGTAAAGTTGTGTGTTTCTCTTGAACATCCAACTCAGCTGGAATTAGTAGCTCCGCATATCAAAACACTGCTGGCTGCACCTGTAGGCCCGGAAAGCTCCGCTGCATCAGCACGGCCCACCGGCAAGCGCAGTAGCACCTGCATCATGTGCCACTTGCACGTTTCAACACCCTACATCTTCCAGCGAACGTGACTGACGTGTATGGGATTTCCAACGGGATCCCCATCCGAATGTTGGCTATGTTGGGGACCTGTGGGATCCCCATACTTCTTGTCGTAGAATTTTGGGGGCTTTTCAAAAGGACCATGGGATCCTTCTTCCCGCTCTTGGCATAGTAACAAACAACGAATCATGAAGGAGCACCGAAGGACCGCCAAGAATAGATGGAATAGTCCAAGACTCACCATGCCAAACCTCCACCAGACCCACCCAGTGACAATATGCAGCCTGCAACAGTTCAGGTCGCAGAATGTCTCGGGTACCCTGGTGCGGTGCCAGTGGTGGCAGAAACCACCACAGCTGCAGAATCAGATGCTTCAAGTCTGATGGGATATCTGCAGGAGCCAGTGGACCGCGTAGAAATGCGGCTTTGTGAATAAAGGATTTCTCCAATAATCTGGCCTTGGCATTTTTGCCGGCCATGGCTTGAGCCATTTTGCCGATCGCCAGCACTGCTTCCTTTGCAGCCTGCAACATACGATGGTTCCATATTGATTTTGCATATTCTTGGCCTGCAAACTCTTAAATTCGCTCAAGTGGTCCCTCAATGTCTGCAATGTGTATTTGGAGGCAAGCAAACGAAATTGAACAACTAGTCATGGACATCACCTCACCTCCAAGCGCTGGTCAGACTCCAACATCTCCTGAGAAGGCAAGACTTCAATGCTCCAATGACATCCAATGACTGGGTCAGCCACAATCCGAGTCCTGCAAGCCCATAACCAGCGGTCCACGAACGTCAGCTTCTGGACTATTGGCATGCCTCGCTTCAATGACTTCAGTGGTGTCAGAGTGGTGTCAGAGTTGTTGGAGACCTGGATGACCCTCTCCCCGCCTGATTGCAGTTCCGATCAGTCTCTGCCTGTAGTTGAAGTCAAAGGCGGCCTGGAAACATCGAGAAACGACCAATCCCAATTAAGTTGTCATGAATCAATGTGAATGACGCAGCATGACGCAGCATGGCGCAGCATGACGCAGGTAGTGAAGTAGATGGTATTATATAGATGGTGCTCTTCCTGGAAGGCTAAAAAATACGGCAACAAAATCAGCTGAATCACAGTTTAGCCGCCTTCACAAGCTCTGCCAAAGCAGGTGACACCACTTGAGGCACTTTGCGCATGGCAGCCTGGCTCACCGCAGCTAAACTGACCTCTAGTTGCTCCATTGATAGCTGGACCTTGCATTCATGCATGGCATGCCGAACCTGCCATCTTACAGGTGGCTGCTTGCACATCTTGGCATTGAATTTGATGACAACTCATGTGTCAACGGCTATGCTTTTTTCCGACTCCTGCTCTAACCCCTAGAGTGTACCCAATTGGCAGGAAACTGCTTGCAACATTGGTGGCCTATTGGCTTAGATGCAATTTATCCATATTCTAGATCCATCACAAGCAGCAAACTAACTCTGGCGAAAACTGCAATCCACCTGTACAGTTGGGTGACGCAGCTGCTGGCCATGAATAAAATGGAGATCATTGGAGACCATTGGAGACCGCTGAAGCTTCTCCGATTTGTTCTTGTGTATGTCGTTGAAAACACTCTCTTTGAATGCCTACCAAATCTGACTTCTCATTTCTCTTCAATCAAAATGCCACGTGGGGCACATAGTTCAACTTATCTAGTTTCCAAACAAATCTCTTAAGACCCGTCGAAATCTAGCCCCATAGGTGCCATAGATCCCTGCTCAACCAGTATTCACATGGCCAAGCGCGGGATCTGGCTCTCAGTTTCCAAAGTCGGCTGCGAAGAGAAGAGGTCCAAACCGCCCACAGCCGGTGCCCATGGCACGAAGTCCACAAAAGGTCGATCTTGCGAGCCTCACATCTTCCCAAGGAGGAATCTGCAAAAATTATAGTCGGTCTGAGAGCACACCCAAAATCCAGTGGTTTATTGCATTTTTCATTATAGTTTCGCCTTTCAAAATGGCAATGTGCCGCGAATTTCTATCCATTTATCAACCAACCCATGTGAACAGTTGTTTCTCACTTGGGCCATGGCGTTGGGCTTTGCGGAAACGTTTGAAGTTGGGCTTGCCATTGGCTTCGGGTGCAGCAGCTGCAGCCGTCTCTGGCCGGCGCTTGGTGGTTGTAAACCATGTGGCCCGAGGCAATTCGACACCTGGAGCTGATGGAGGTGATGCTTGGTGGATATTGGAATGTATATATTAAATACATACCAACGCCATCAGGGACACAGAAATTCTTGGGCCACTCCAAAAAACAAATGTTTTCCACAAATTTTTGTGTTTCTCCGGGTTTTGGTGTGTTTTCTCGTGCTTGTTGCGGATTCTCATGCCACCGCTTTGTTTCTTGATTTTCCCCTATCATGCTCACCATGAATTTGATTCATCTTCACTCGCGCTGTCTGTGTCTCCCAGCAAGCAATCTCTCAGCGATGTNCGCCTTTTCTCGTGCCAAGTCCGGGTCTGGAATTTCTCCGGGTACCGAAATTGAATTTCTCCGGGAATAGTTGGTCCATCTCCTAGAATTCTCGTGCCTGTCCTGGCCCTGATTTTTCATCTTTCCNNTTCTCGTGCCTGTCCTGGCCCTGATTTTTCATCTTTCCGAGCCCCTCACTCGCCCAAGATCTGCGGTGGGAAGAGTCGCTTCCATTTGTGGGGAACATTGAGGCGCAAAGAGTCACATAGATACCAGACCGACTCCATCAGCCCCTCAGGCGTCTCATTCAGCCACCCCACGCGCGCCGACCAAGGCAATGTGGAAGAATCTGTTGCACTCCCAAACCAAAGGTCCAGGGTGCAACGAAAAACATGGGCAGCACAAATTGCAGGCCATAAAAACCACAACCAGGAGGCACAAAAAACATGGGCAGCGCAAATTGCAGGCCATAAAGACCACAACCAGCAGGCGCTGAGGATCTGGCTGGGTTCCTTTCAAAAAGTTTGCGCCAGAAAATGTTGCTTGCTATTCCTCACGGTGGTTTTGACAACGCAAGCCCGCGCAAGCCTCTGGGGCTTTTTCCTCAAGAAACCACAGTCTAACAAGTGAAGTTTCCGGCTGGTCCACCAGTATAGTGGCATAGGATATTGTTTGCTTCTTAATCTTGAGCCTCTGCATCATCTAAAAACGCACTGCGAACATGAGTTGAACCTCCGCAATGCAGGTGGAAGCAACCAAAGGCAAGTGCTGTAACNACCAAAGGGGCAAGCTGCAGGAAAATGGGCTCAAACAGGTCCATATAGAAATTCTCGTGCCAAAATGTGCTGGCACAACTATTCTCGTGCCACTCTGGAAAAAACATGTTTTTCGCAAAATCATATGAATTCCGGCTTTTCCGAGGTAGCTGGTATATATATATATATATACATATTTATTTATTTATTTATTTATATTTATATATATATAATATGTATATCACATAGCATTATTGTAAAAGTATATATATATATATACTATATAGGTATTATATATACTATTACTATATACTAATAATTAATATACGCATATTATCATCAGTCATCAGGTCAACAGAGTCGCTCCAGGTGACAAACAGCCATATGGAACCTGTAACCTACCATGACTTCCCCATCATGTCTCATTATATTATCATCCACTATAGCCATTACATCGCATTCTCATCCATTATCACCCGAGTAGTTGTATGGTTGGCACAGTCCTACTATCCGTTATCTCAGTATCATCCACTATCATCCCAGTACAGTGGATACTGTAACTGACCTGCCATGATTATCCATTATCATCTAGGTACCTTGATGATAGATAGTAATTGGATCATGGACAATTATGGGACCATAGTTGAATAACAATGAGACAATGATGGTATAATAATAGATAGATCTTATCAATCTTATCCACTAATTCTCCATGATCATCCATTTTATATGCGATGATGGCTGATGACTGCCAAGTCTCCGTCCAAAACGAGGCTGCGGCCACTCTTCTGGGCCAATTGTGGTAACCAGGTGTTCGTCGGATGCACTGGAACCTCCCGCGTCAAATCTGGAGCCGGCTCCTGGCCAAAGGATATCAGGTATATAATCGTTGGCCAACCCTGGTTGATGGTGTCAAACCCTATTGGAATTTATGAATCGGCACGAATGTTAAATGGAGTGCTGATACTGATCGCATGTTCTCAAGCAGGTAGGAATATAGTATATATGTATATATATATATATTGTATATATATGATGTAATCGAGTAATCGAAGCAAGTTTAGAAGCTAAGCCTTCCGACATGGACAGATAGAAAAGCACAGCCAGGAAGGAAGTCAGAAGATGGAGAAAGTCAGAAGATGAGAAAGTCAGAAGAAAAGAGATGCAGGTGCGCGAAAAAATAGGAAAGTGGCGAAACACTGTGTTTTTCCAATGTTTTGTCGCTCCGGAGGGTCGAAAAGTAGGCTCGCTAAAGCGGCGGGTGCGGAGACATCTCGGCAGATGAGAAATGAAAAATTGCACGCCGTTGTGGCGCGAAGTAAAAAATTACAAAACACCTCATGCTCGGACCACTTTTGGAAGTTCAGATGTGTAAAAAGTGTACGGCGTTGTGGTGCGAAGCACATTTGGAAGTAAAAAGTGTTAAAAACCTGGCGGTCTCAGAGCAGTTTTGGAAATTGAGATGTTGAAAAAGTGTACGGCGTTGTGGCGCGAAGCACATTTGGAAGTCAAAAGTGTTAAAAACTGTCACGTTCGGACAACTTTTGGAAGTTGAGATTTCGAAAAAATGCACGGCGCTTTGGCGCGAAGCACATTTGGAAGTGAAAATGTGCGAAACACCTCATTGTCGGACCACTTTTGGAAGTTGTGATGTCGAAAAAGTGCACGGCATTGTGGCGCGGAGCACATTTGGAAGTGAAAATCGTAAAAAACTGAGGGTCTCGGACCACTTTTTGACGATTCAATGACGCTTCGATGGTGAAAAAGTGCACGCCGTTGTGGTGCGAAGCACATTTCCAAGTCAAAAGTGTTGAAAACTGTGGGTTTCGGGTCGATTTTTGAAGTTTGGATGTGACTACCCCACAACTACAAGTACAAGCACAAGACCAATTACAACCACAGCTACAACATGCTACAACTACATTACCACTACAACTACCACTACCACTACAACTACAGCTACAACTACAACCACCACTACAACTACAACTACATGATAGCTACAACTACAACTACATGACAGCTACAACCACAACTTCAACTACAGGACAGCTACAACTACAACTACAACTACATTACCACTACAACTACCACTACGACTACAACTACAGCTACAACTACAACCACCACTACAACTACAACTACAACAACTACACCTACAACTACAACTGCATGACAGCTACAACCACGACTTCAACTACATGACAGCTACAACTTCAACTGCAGCACCGACAACACCTACAACAACTACAGCTACAACTACAACAACTACAACCACAATAGCCACTACAACCACAACTACGCTACACTGCACTGCATCACAACTACAACGGCAAGTACAACTACCACTACGACTACAACTACAACCACTACAGCTACAACAACGTCAACTACACGACAACTACAGCTACAACAGCTACAACTACAACCACGATAACCACTACAACAGCACTACACTGAACTGCACTACAAATACAACTACAACAACTACAACTACAACAACTACAACTACAACTACAGCCACAACTACATCTACGACTACAACCACAACTACAACTACACTACATTACAACTACTCTGCGCTGCCTCCAACCACTTGTCGGTCCATCAGTGGGTTCGCTCTGCCATCCATCAGTCACAGCAACGAACCTCTCCTATAGGTTTACAATTTTTGAAACTTCCGCCACCGCCTTGTGCGGTACTACTGGTATATAAACTATTTTCATTGAAGCACTTTGAAACCATCCACCAGCTAAAACACGCAAAGGTTTCATGGCTCCTCCGCTTTCACTTCTGGCTGCGCAGGCCGCGGAAGGGAGGGTGCCGAAGAGTTGACAGTGCCAAGGTTCACCTTGTCCTCCTGCCATTCGGGTGGCCGTTTTGCTGCACCAAATGCTGCATCCCAAGCTGGAAAATGAATCTACATAAATCATAGATAGCCATAAATCCCAACCAAACTGTCCTCCTCCAGCTGAAAATGAGCTACCATCTACCATGTTGATGGAATCCTATAAAAACATAATTTTTATTTCTTTGTGTGTTTGCTATGGTTTTTTTCCCGTTCAAAGCCAACTAATACCGGGAACTTGTACCAGGACGGAACGCCTCAGAACATTCACCGCCGTCCAGCTAAGTCCTTCTCCTCAATCTTAGGCTGCGTGGGCATCGCAGGACTTTGCATCTGCAGGCTTGCCTGCTAAGAGGTTCAAACAAAGTATAAACACACACACACACACACATATAGATATATCGTATATACTATGATATACTATGTGTACATACACGCATGTATGGACCCTTTCTTTATTTGACTGACCTCTACCCTTGGACTTTCTCGGCTAAGAGCTGCAAGAGGTTGTAAAGTCTGGCGCAAAGAAGCAGCCCGTGGAGCTTCCGCTGGCTGTGAAGGTCCTCAAGGGGACATGATGGGTACATGATGGGTACATGATGGGTCGGTTGGCTAATCAAACATCAACCAGATTTTTTGTTTCTATATGCTTCTATACTCTCCCTCTCTCTCTCTGTCTGCGTTCTTTTGATCTTTTGATTTGCTTTGATGCTATTCGATCTCCTATTCCCCACGTTGCTGATACCGTCTGACAATATGTGCTGTAAAGGCTGTAAAGACAGGCTGCATGATCTGTCCTTGGGAAGCAGCCTTTGGAGGTGGTGGGGAAGAACGCTGCCCTGGTGCCTTTGGAATTTGGGCACCTTGGGACCCTTGGGATGCTTGAAGAGAACCACCACTGGGACCAAGTGCCTTTTTCCCTAGGGGATCTTTCTCCTGCGCAGCAGGAAGTATCAGGAAATGGTTTCATGTCAAATAGCGCTCCTCAAGGTGACACAGAATCAGCACCCCTCATTCAACAGGAAAAAATGCCAGCTTGGATGGGGACTTCACGAAGCTAATGCCAAATCTCCGGCAAACTCCTCCAGCTCCATCTTGACCTTTTTGGAAGGTGGTGCTGGCGCTGATGGTTCACCTCAGCATTGAGCAGGGTGGAAGTGACGAAATCGAAGCATCTCACAGTTAGATGCAAACAGTACAAGAATACAAAGAACATCATGCACAACAAAAAAAAATAACATCAATAATGACAATCAGAGTGTATATATATAATATAACCTGGAGCATCCTTTTCCGAGAAATTTCTAGCATTTCTTGCTTTCTAGTAAAGTTCAGAAATTTAGGAGTTTTAACGAATTTCTCAGTGACCTGGCACTTGTCATATGTTTCGCAGTCAATGATGTGATCGGGTGGGTTCTAGAAANGTAAAGTTCAGAAATTTAGGAGTTTTAACGAATTTCTCAGTGACCTGGCACTTGTCATATGTTTCGCAGTCAATGATGTGATCGGGTGGGTTCTAGAAAATTCGATTGTATGACTTTTCGGGATTTGCGGGAGTTTGACGTTTTTTGCGGGAGTTT
>BGPT01000423.1:205497-224207 GCA_003297045.1 Symbiodinium sp. clade C Y103
GTAATTCTTGACGTTTTTGAACGTCAAAATCTGAAAATAAGACCACATGTCATGCAGAAACCTTGCAGCCTGCGACATCCACAACTCATTGGTTTTGGATGAATTTCAAGGAAATTCAGTCAAATAAGGAGTTTTGATCAATTTGACATCGTTTTGCGGAAATAAAGGGTCATTTCCTAGAATTCCGTGAAATTCCTAGGATTTGGAAGGTCCAGGAANTCAAATAAGGAGTTTTGATCAATTTGACATCGTTTTGCGGAAATAAAGGGTCATTTCCTAGAATTCCGTGAAATTCCTAGGATTTGGAAGGTCCAGGAATATAGTTATTCTTTTTGCAGTACAAGCTGCTGGGCACTTCTTGCAATGTATTAGGAAAGCTCTCCTGCAAACTTTAGTGCGCCAACAAGTCCACATCTGACGGGAAACGATTCTGTCTCACATGGATTGATATGGATTGATAGAAGTGTGCTCCAATATCTCGCAGACCTCAGTCTGACCCCTGAACCCCAATGTCCTACCTGTCATGCTCTCACCCACTCTGGTCCTCCTTCACTTGCATCGAAGCCTTCTCCTGAGTTCCAATTCAAATCGCATCGCCACCCGCACTGCCTCCGCATGCCAATACTACATTCAACCCGGCCTTAACCGCCTTAACCCAGCCTTCCCCACTTGGGACACAACCATCAGCCATGCCCACCATAACCGCCACAATCCGTGGTGCCCTCAATGGTGCCAGGCATCCCAGGGCAGTTGTCGTTTCCGCCGGCCCTGGCTGACCTCCACCGGTTGCGTCGGGTGCGTTGGCTGCGTCTCGGGGAAGGTCTCCGCGGCGAGCTCCGATTTGGGCAGCAGCTGGGCCGTCTCCCGGATGCCGCAAATGCTGCCGGAAAGGATGGCACCCACCAGGGCCTGGGGAGAAAAAGCGGTAAGCCTCGCTAAACCATGTCTGCTTGGGGGAAAAAGAGACTTGTAAGATCTTGTGTACAATGTCTAGCTGTACAGTAACTGGTCAAGATACCAGTAACGGACATTGAGGTATGATCTTGAAACAGCGGGAGAATTGCACGTATCTCTTCCTGCTTTTTTCTTTTTATACCTGTTTCTCCCGCATGTTGCTGATCCTTGATCAAAGGCGTACATGATCATACATGCTCCACCTCTTTGTCAAGGACAATCAACAACAAAGATCCAATCAATATATCCCGATATATCACTTTAGTGGGGCACACTGCGCATATACTTGCATGATCTTGCATGTGTAACATATTTTACAACTGCATCATGCTGCAGAATGCTCCACCTTGCGTGCAATGCTGCTAGTATCTGTGTCTCTCTCTCTCTCTCTCTTTCTCTCTCTCGCTCTCTCAATTCAAACGTGTCTGGTCAAAAATATGAGTATGAGTACAAACAAACACCCAATAAAGAGCAACTGACCCTGATCCGTGCACAAAAAAGTGTCACATGCAAACAAGAAGCATGCACCTACTCCGAAAAGAACAACTAATTGTTTCACTCGAGTCATAGATTCAACAGTCATACTCATCCATGGTTATCCATACCAATTATCAAACATTCACCACGTATTATCACAATACATTATCACAATCAACAACATGCAATAACATTCGTTCATAGACACTGCACATGTCTCCAACTCCCTATGACGACCTCCATGGCGCCTCCTGACCCACGACCCGACAAGCACATCTCAAGTCCGACAAGGGCTTTGAAAGCACAGCTCCAAGGCCCGGAGGTAACGTTGGGATGATCCACACCTGGTGCTTTAGCAGGGCTATGATGTGACTGGATGGGACACCTGGTGCACCCGAAGTCCAAGTATGGCCAACCACTATCACATCAATAGAGAATGAATTAGAAGATATATGAGAATGAACATGAACATCAAGCAACACTCAAGAACCCCATTGTCCGGTAGCCAGAACTGATCGCTGTCAATCCAACCAAAGCAGCTGACCTCCTGTGGCATAGCCTTTGCTGCAGCCTTCTTGAGATCTTGAAGGACTGATGCCGCGGATTGATCCTGTGTGAGGATTTGTACTGGAGAGCCAGCACTTGAGAGAGCTACTGACAAGGTGTCATAGATAGCCTTGGCGCTGAAGATCACCCAAATACCTGCCGAAAACACAGGATTCAAATGGATTCAAAGAGTTCAAACAAAGCTGCACCGTGTCTTTATCTCCAGAAGTGTGACGTGCTTCACGACTTGAATCTGCATACTGTACTTTATGCTCATACATTATGTTAATTCATACATAATTCTTCCATGCCCGCCGATGATTCACTGAGCACGCCCACCTCGGAGAAGCTCTCGACGTGGCCGTGGCGCCTTCACGTATGCATCCAATTCGGAGTTGTACGCAGCGTCTGGGCCTGGAAACGTCACTTCGGTCACATCGGCTATGGCATTCTGTGGCTCGTTTCAGCTAAGGCAGCTAAGGCAAACATAGGCAGACCATGCGCCTAGTTGGTACAAATGTAGGTATCGCTGCGAGTGTGTAGATGCCAGCTGCAAGTTGAGTTTGCTGTACGAATCTTGGATGCCAAATGGTGCAAGTCAATCGCTAATACAGATGCTGGTTGCTCAGACTGGCTTCCCACCTATCGCAGCCTTTGGCGCAAAGTCCGCTGGCAAAGCTGCCGCGCTTAGCCTCATGTGATGCCCAACAAAATTCACTTCACGAGTGCTCTGCTCATCAATGACTTCACAGACGTGCTCCAAACAAAGCAGTCCCAAGGAAGTCCCAGGGATTTCTGGCAGTTGGATTCTTCATGATTCTTCTCACAGGTGGCACCCTGGCCAAAACTTACCCAGAATATCCCAGAATAAGAATACAAGACTTCTGGCCGGGCACTCGCTGCTCTCGTTGGCACGCTTCAAGAGCTCTGACAGGAAGGCCATCGATACTGGCGACCTCGAAGTCAGGCAAGGGCATTGGGTCACAAGATGTCACGTATCAATGTCACAAGGTGTCGAATCTTCCAAGATAGTCCAATGATGTCCAATGGTTATCCAATGGTCGGATGGTTCGCTTTGATGCTGAATGATCTTGCTGAAACATAGTGAAACCACACCAGGGACGAGATGCCGAAGCCGGCACCAACCAGCATCAACACAAGTCTGGATGTTTCCGGATGTTTTGGGCCAAGTGGCGCGCCATCGATGATGCAGCACAGCAGTTTCGGTGTGATGGCAAACTGTTCCAAGAGCAAATGCGTGCACTGGACTGTCCAATCCGGTGTCAAAAACCTTGGATTCTGCGATGTGCTGGATATTTCTTTAGGCTCTGCATGCATTGAAAACGCACCAAAAGATCGTGAACACTGCAAGCTGAAAATCAGATTCGGCAGAACTTCACTAGAAGAACGTCAGACTGGCATTGAAATCACAGTTGCTTTGCTGTGTCCAAAGCAGAATTCCCTGCATGCTAAGTGTCCACGTTCTCTGAACTTTTTGCAGGTTATTCCAAGTCTAACATGGGCATTTGCCGATATTTGCCCCATCTACCAACACCTGACCACTGGATACTGGAACATATATTGCCAGGACCTGGTGACTCGGAAAATGCGCCCTGCCAGGTCACAGCCCAGCTTTGCGCGCCTTTTCGTCCAGGCTTTGGAGCTCTTCCGCGGAGAAACGGCTGGAGATGCTCAGCAGCATCGGTCTCCAGCGCCTGTCGTGGACACAACCGTACCGGTTGTGCATCATAATAACATATATAATATTATATAATAACTGATGATATCCGATGATTGATGATTGATTGATGATTGATGATATGCTGGTTGTGGTGATAGATGAGACTTGCTGGTGCTTTCAGGTGGGACATCCTGCAATACTCCCTGCCAATGCAGAGATGGGGAATTGAAGCACGAGTTTTTTCCCAAAACACTTGGACCAGCTCGGAACCAGGGGCAACAAGGAGAATGCGTTTCAGGCTCTGGAATCTGTGTGCTCCTGCTTTTTGTTCTCCAGTGAACTTGACTGCTGGCTCCCACGTGGCATACAGTGCCAAGGGACAAAGTATATCTCAAGGGTTCCACGCCAAAGTGAAGCACCTCAGAGCATTGTCCTAAACTTTCAACGAGTGCGTTCCTCCAATGCCTAACCGGTGAAACTGAAAGTGCATCACAACACAAAAGATCTTGAAATGTGCAACATCAGATTCAAACAACCAAACATCCAGGAGCAAACGTAAAAATATGTAAAGTAAACATGTTTTGATATGTTTTGATATACGTTGAAGATCGTTGAAGATGGTCGAAGCTTTCTATGAAACTTTCTATGAAGCTGTGGCACATCGCCAGCGGAGAGCTTCGTGACATTGCCCTTGCCAGGCTGCTGATCATTAACGAAGGTGTGCCCAGTGGATGAGCGATCGACAATGGACACTTTCAAGGGCAGCACCTCCGCCAAAGAGCCTGGCGTCACAGGAGTTGGGGTAGAATTGACATGAATTGACTGACATTTATTGACCGGGAAAAAACATGAAAGAAACAGCATGAAACAACTAGAACTGATATCAACTGGTTCACCCAATTTCACCAAGCCTTGGGTGGGTTCAACCACAACTTCAGCATGGACACGTGAGACAGACCTTTGCCGCGCGACATGCTGTTGGAGTTTCTTGTCAGTTTCAACTTCCTAAAGAACATCAAAAGAATCATCGACTACAATCTGTTTTCATCGAAACAAGTCCGACGGTTTTTTTCACAAGTGTGCGGGCAAACTGTAACGTCTTGCAACAAACACAACACCACAACAGTGGACCCAAGAACCCTGAATTATGCCCCTTCAATGGCTCTTAGAGCGACTCCCTGAAGTATCCGCAATTCATATGAAGTCAAAGATGTCAAATTTGATACTGACTCGACTGTGATCAAAGATATCAGAATTTGTCCTATAACATCTTATATGCAGATACAGTTCATCTATGTTCATCTGATATTTTTTCCATCCAAGCCACTGATGGGTGGAGCGGATTTGCGCTGTTTGCGCCCGACCCACCTGAGAAGTGCCTGGTAGCAGCTGCAATGAGGCGGTGACCACGTTGCTTGTTTGGCCTCGGTGGTGCCCAAGGCATGCGATGCCGGGCCAACTAGTGAACTACTGTTGGTGTACAGATTATTTTGAATTTAATGGCCATAGTATGGGCATTTCTGGGCCAAGTATTGTTGGTCTTGGATGACTTTGGGCTTTCTAAATCTAGTCTGTTTGGCGGGAGAAAGACATGAAGAAAAACACTTTATGTATTACACATCAACTTCAACCTCTGCAACATCATGCAACATCATTTGTGGGCTACGTCATGCGTCACTGCCAAGATATGCCAAGATGCTTAGCACCTCAAGCACCCAACCCATCAGTGACCTTCACAAGTGCCTCAGTTTCACCAGATGGGACAAACCTCAACACATGCCATGGACACAAAACATTACATTCTATGAAGACCATAGAGATTACTGTAACAGTTCCATCAAAAAAGCGGCAAACATCAACTACAAGTAAAGACTGTTGACAAATCTCTGCCAAGCAACCAATGCACACAGAAGCTGCCAAAAGTATGTGATCCATTGGCGCAGTTCTAGGACGTGGATGTTCCTCTGATTTTTTGTGACTTTGGGGTGCTTTTGTTCTGAAGACCCATGAACGGGGCAAACATGTCTACAGATGTCTACAGTAAAACAATGATCTTGCCCAGGTCAGGACCTGAAAATATCTCAGTCGTTCGGATTTCATGCGGTAGTCTCGTGGTCTTGACGTACACCTTGCCTCCTGTCCAATGGCATTCTTGATTCACGTATATTTAGCATGTGAATGTATTGAAGCTGTTCAGCCCAAAGTTGGCAACCCCGTGGCACCCATGAGCATTACATAGTGGACATATGTGGATATGCTTTCTCAATTTCATCCTCGGATTATACAGCTCAGGACTCGCCGGGAAAGGCTATGGCAAGGGCAAAACAGGCACTAAACGGATGCCTGCAGCATGCCGCCCAGCACAACCCGCGGCCTCCATGTCAGGTAGCAAGCGCCTGTAAGTCTGCAACAGCTTCAGCTCGTAGCGCTCTAGAGTCAGGACTGACCTGAGTCCAGGTCACATTTGTGACATACAGTAGCCACAAAAACTCATTTTCTGCTGTTGGGATGAGCTGACATTTGAAATGACTATACTTCAAGATATATCAAACATTATCAAAATACAATCAAACATGTAACATGCTGTCTTTAGCATCAGCATCTTCAGGCAGTCACAATTCGGTCACTAATGGCTGGGGCCTCACACTTGGAACGAGACTGTGCCTTCTCCTGCTCACTGGGCTCCCTGATACGGTAGCCTCACAAGTGCACCCAAGATGGTGCAGCGACGTTGATGATTTTCAGGGCATGGATGGGGAGGAGTGACCGTGACACTGATACATCTCTCGGCAAAATTACCTGCATGGCAGCGGCACTGGAAACTGCTGGCGCGTCATTGGCCAAAGGGCCTGCCTTTTCCACATTTTTCTAACTACCCTTTGCTCTGGTTGCAAGGGTTGAAGGAAAGCCTTCAGCCAATGAATTCACACCATATCCTAAAAGGTCCACTTTTGTGGGTCGAACACATCCCTGCGAGGGTCCATGAAATCACATTCGAAACCTCCAGCATCACCTCACTGCCTCAGGTTCACATTTGCGAACAACTTCCCTTGAGAGTTGGAAGGGCTCCGGAACCGTGACATTGAGGCCTTGATGTACACTTTCGGGTCGGAAAACCTTCTGCTCCCTCTCCATCTGCTCCTGCTGCTTCTTCAGTGCCAAGGTCTTAAGCTCGAAGAATCGATCAAGACCACTGACTGCTACAGGCCTTTGGATATCTTGGAAGCCTTCAGTGACCGAAGGTGTAAAGGTACAATCTGCATTTCGCTCTTCCTCCAGCTCACGCCGCCTTTCGAGCAAATATTCAGCCTTCTTCTCCTGCTCCTGCCGGATGTTTTCCATCAGATCTGGCCTCTTTGCATAGCGCGATTTCACATGTGCGAAGCGTTTGGAGCTGCGAGGATCCAGTTGCGGCCTGAAACTGCAGTCAGATCTGAAGGAATCGTCTCTCTGACTTTTGGACAGGCCAGACCGGTAGAGCCGTTCATGTGGGTCGCCATTGGAGCTATCCAAGCGTGAGGCGGCCAGCAACTGAGAGACAGGGTTGATTTCCGGCTTGAAGGTGTAGTCCTTGCAGGGTCCAAACCTATCCCCTGATCCCACCTTTACATCGTTCACGGCATGCAACTCACCTGAGTCCCATCCTCCATTGCTAACCCTCCCAAATGGGATCCCCAAAATCCAGTGCATGCCACAAAATTCTTTTGGGGTGGTCCTGATGCCATTGTGGGGAAGGCAGGGAACTATTTGTCAATGGCTTGCTTTGTAATTCCCATTGCCCAAAGCATGGTGCTCATAACCAGGTCTGGGAAGGGATTGCTGGGGTCCCAAAACAAATCGTAGGCCAAACTTACCATAATTGCCTCAATCTTTGACATGCTTTAACCCCAACAAATAACAATATTATGGACCTTATGGACAAGTGCTAGGATCCCATCAGGACCTCTCCCATTTTCGGCATCGGCATGGCATCAACGGCATCGGCCCGTCCTTGTGATGCAGTTCTTCCAAGTCCTGCCGCAGCTGCTCCCTCCGCTCGGCATCGCGCACCGCCAGGCGGTGGATGCGTTCGTCCAAGGTTTCGCCCAGCAGCTCCACGTTGTTACAGACCTGGGGTCCAGCGAGTGGCCATGATGGTATAACAAGGACTGATGTAATAAGGGGGTAGCCTAGAGCAACCAAAAAAAGGAGATATTCCTCCCATCTGGTTTATGATTAAATGTCATTGCATCATATATTCCTGAATAGAATGTATTACAGGACAAAATTACGAATTGCATGCCTCATGATGTTCCAATTCTGGGCTCAGCGCCCTATCAAACACAATTATTCCCCCCTTGGAAGTTACAAGGGCATAAAAGGGTGTACCATGGTGCCATGGTGTATCCTAATATACTGAACTGATCAACAGGTGGGATATACGCCGTAGGTTTCACTGACATCAGAGTTCAATAGACAGTTGTCCCTGGATGCTCTGGATCATATGGGGGGAGTGTCTATTCATCTCACTTTATAGTATACTTTATACTTTATAATACTTTATAGAGACATGTCTATCTGCTTTATTGGAGCTCAATAATTCTTGCAAACTACGCGGGCATTCAAAGGAAACATGAAACAACAGGAGAAAAACATACCAAAAACCTGTCCAGAAACCAACTGACGGCTGGTCTCGGTGATCTTGGGCTGAAAGGAGCATTCAGTTTCCAAGTGCTGAGCTCGCACGTCCATTCGCTTCTGTTTGGCCAACTCAAAGGTTTCCTGTCGAGTGAGGAAGTCTTGCTGAGGCCCTTGGAAGTAAACAGAGGCTTTGCAAATTCTCCTTGAGGTATCATCTACACTCGGGAAAGACTGCAATTCCTCGTTGTGAAACTCCTGAAGTGCAGCACGGCGCTGCTCTTTCTCCTGAGCTTCGGCATAGAGCCGTTCCTCCACTGGGCCCAACTGCCTTAAACACTCCACCTGCCCATGGGAAGCTGACCTGTACAGCATGTCACGCTTCCGTTGGACAAGCCGCTCGCTGCGGTTGGAAATTT
Organism: Symbiodinium sp. clade C Y103; assembly: GCA_003297045.1. NCBI lineage: Eukaryota > Dinophyceae > Suessiales > Symbiodiniaceae > Cladocopium > Cladocopium sp. clade C. The sequence goes on from BGPT01000423.1 coordinate 214,192, forward strand.
TTGGTTGAAAAAAGTGCTCGGCGCTTTTCTCCTGAGCCAATTGGGCAGAGCGAACTCGCTCTTCACGTTTTTTGTTCAAAGTTTCTATGCGAAGGTGCAATGGAGCACGTTGACCAATGCTTCCTCTGCTGTTTTCATTAATTTTGGGCTGAAATGTGTAGGAGCAAAGAGCATCTGCCTCCATGATCTCTTTCGCCTTGTTGCGGAGGTTAGTCCTCTTGTCCGCTTCATGGTACAACCGCTCGGGCAGTGCTTCTGCAAAGCAACCCCGCGAGCGGCGAGCATAAAATTCGGAGCGGCTGTTGATTGAAGGCTGAAAGGTGCATTCCCCCAGTTCCTCCATCTCTTTTTCCTGTTTTGCCTGCATTTGCTTCTCTTTGGAGGCTTGATGTTGCAGTTGCCATTTTTGCAAACGTTGCTGGAAAGATCCCTCCACAGAGCTGTTTCTTCTGGAAGCACTGTGCTTCTCACTCTTTGCGCTCTGTGGTTCCCTGGCCTTGGGCTGGGCCTTGGTGGGGGTCGCTTTGGAAGGCTTGGACACCTTGGTGCCGATCTTCTCAGTCTCGCCCCTGGCTGCCCTAGCCTTGGCTGCCCTGGTGGGTGCTGATCGAGGGCGAGCTGCCTTTGGCCCAGTGGCAACAGGCTCTGGTACCGGTGGAGGCTGAAGTTCAGCCTCAGCAGCCTTCAAACGCGCCAGGACCGAGGTCAGGAAACCATCATCTCTGGGTTCCATCGGCCGAAAGTCCTTTTCAGCAAAGGTCCTGACATTGCGCTTGGGGCTCAAATTCTCTTGGCTGTTGAAGCTGTTGAAGCTGCATTCTAGCGGCTCCAGATGCTCCAACGCTGTTTCCTCTCTTTCCCTTTCCTCTTGAACAGGCCCTGCAGACAGCTTCTGCTGCAGCCGTTGACGACGCTCCTCTAGGAGCTGCTGAACTAAGAGGTCTCTGCGTGACACTGCGGACCCTTTGGTCTCAGCAGTCATTGCTGCAGCATCACAGTCGAAACAGTGGAACCCGCAGGGTGCACTGAACCCCGGACTGCGGTGAACCCAGCCAAGCCTCCAGCCAAAACGGCTGAGGACATTGTGGCACATGACAATTCATCAAATTCACAATTAGAAGACCTCAAACTCGTTCCACCAAGGTTGCAAATCTGAAAGTTAGCGAGTATTGTGATACTATATTGATATGTGTTGTGCGACAGAATATAATGCAAAAACACCACGTGATATTTTTGCATGCACATTGGGCTTGTAGCCAGAATTTCGGATTCAACCGAAGGCTGATTCCGGAGCCTGGAACCAAGTCTTTGAAGACTGCGATGGCAGAAAGCAAGGCCATGTACTTGATCTCCTGGTCGCCAACGCCTTGCACAGGATCGATGGTCCGGGAACAGCACACCGCAGCTCCTTTTTTCCTGCTGAATGAATTTTAAACAAGTTCAAGTCATCCTTGCGACAAGACTGGTCAGAATGCTTCGAGCCAACATCTGAGATGACCTCAGCATACCTCAGACATCCTCAGTGAATTTCATTGCAAACTTCCTGAGAGGCAAACGATGCAAATGAAAGAAAATGTCAAAGAGGTCCAGCTCCTGTGGGCCAATCTATGTCTCAGAGTGCTCAACGGCTTTGCAATCATGGATAAATATGCAAAGTTGATTCGATGATTGGAACTTATTAAATTTTATTATCAAACCTTAATAGCGAAAAATAACAATAAACAAACAGTTTAAACACGTTTAAACAAAGATTAGATTAAACAAGTGGGATCTTTTGATCCAACATAGTTTCGATTCAAATAGCATTGATTGCCACATCAAGCAGCTCGAGCCCGTGCTTGGTTTAAACATGTCGCATTAGTTCGATTTGACAAATGAACGGATGGAGGGAAAACCGGACGGTCGGACGGGCACAAGACGGAGCGGAGTTGTATCATCTTCCTTGTCAGGTTCCGCTGCGATTCGCTCAGCAGCTGCTGCAAGCCTCAAAGGATGTCAGGAGAGATCTCCCTATGAATCCCATCGCTGGTCACATCTTAACATATGTTAAGATGATCGGTATCTGTATCTTATTCTTCTGCAACACAAAAATTCAAGAAATCACACAAAACCAAGGTGACGACAATCGCTGGTCCCCAGCACCTGCTTCAAACGCTTTGGAAATGAGGCAGTAGATGGGTCCGTCCAGCGTCGAGGAGAACAGTATAGGACAGCTTTCTGGGCACCTCCCTTCCGCATCTTTTCAATGAGATCGGTTGCAGCCTGTCAATGTTCTGAGCCAAAGACATCGATGAAACAATGATAAACAAAACATAACTATAAACATACCCTAAACATGGCTAAACAATGCTAAACATAACTAAACAATATTTTCTGCCCATGCCGTGGTTGCCACAGGCCCTCCGGCGCCTTGGAGAGTTCACCCTCCTTGGCCTTGGCTTTGCCCTTCACTGCCGCAGCGGCTTCATCGAAGGCCTTCTTGGCCGCATCTGCCGCCTTGTTCGCCTCGCGAGCCTGAAAGCGATGGCTGGGGAGCCCAACAAGTCACCTGGAGACAATGACCAGGAACAAAAGTCGTTGGATGTCGTTAGTTGGTTGCATTTTTAGAGATTTACTAAATAGATCTAAATAGAACATGCGGGTCAGAGTCAGGATGTGTAAGGACCACAATTCAGTACAGGAGCTTAAATTAGTAAATGAGGCCTTCAGAAGGAATCCACGGAAAGCACCAGGGAAAACAAACAACAAATGTGAATGGACCTGACCCCACTAACAAAGAGATGAGCTGGGCCCAATATGGTGAAAGCATGGTGAAAGCATGCTTTCGACATTGGCCAGCGAACAGAAAGCAGGCCTTCTGAGCTTGGAGTTTTTCTATGCGTTTAGCCTTCTTCCTTTCAAGGCGGAAGGCACAAATCTGATGCATGTTCATGGATGTTCTGTTTTTGCAACCTCAAGTCTGATGGCAGTCCTGCCCAAAGGCTTCTCTGCATCTGGAGCCTCTGTCTTGGTATCACCTGTCAAACGTGTTTGCATGCCATGGACATCGGTGAATTTGATCATCGCTGATCATGGTCTATACTAATACGTTCACACGTGCCTGTGTGTCCACTACATCTGGTTGTAAAGGTGGGTGCTGGACCACGAGACAACATTGCCACTCAGCACGTTTGCAAAAAAAACGCAGGCACACAGCCACAGCCTAAAGTTGCTCAAGTGAGATGCACATTAAATATGAAAATTGAATAAGAGCCCGGCCGTTCTTGCTCGTTTCAAGCTTTGGAAGCTTCGTTTGCTTTCCTGAAGGCGTCGTGATACAACATCCGGTTTGGTTGATGCTACCAGTGTTTCCAACTTCTTCCCTCAAAAACAACTGCGAGATCTTCGAGCAGCAACCGCCAAGTGACAAACCAAACTTGGGGAGGGCTGCCTTACTGAGGCCCACACTTTGCTGAGCTAACCAATTGGATTTTCTCGGCTTGTCCTCCCCATCTAGCTCGGCCTTCGGAGTCTTCTGTGACAAAGCATGGGGAGAAGAATTAGAAAAGACATGAAAAGACAGACATTGAACAAATATCTCTGCAGAGTTATATATGCCAAACATCTACGGACCTCCTTTGCTCGTTTACGCTTCTTTGACCTTGGCAGCAACATTTTACCAGGATCCACTGGGTCAAGTTCAACTCACATTGACTTGATCGACTTGCAATATCAAGCTGGTTGCCGGATCAAAGTCAAACATGCCCACACTGTGAAGCAGTCTGCAGGCTGACCTTTTTCTGCCGCAATCAAAAGGGATCCTCGCCCATAAATGGCAGTGCATTTTTGGCTGCAGTCCTCACACCTTTGCCGGAGCTCAAGGTACCCACACTGTGCTGAGGGCCCACTAGAACATCAGAGTCTACATAATATGAGCAAACCTTCAGTCTCACCTGTGAGATATTTCTTTCATGTGGTTCAGCCCCGCTGCACTATTATCTAGGCCTAGGTCCAGCATGTTCCTGTGGTGTTGCGGAAGGATGCACAAATTTGACAAATGCCTTTGATCAACTCCAACAAAAGATGTCATTGTCACTTTGAGCACTTTGAATCAGTGCATCCAAAGAGCTAATGTCTGTATCGCGTTTTGCTAAGCTTCGCAAGGCTGCGGCCACGTCGTGGTCACCGAACCTAAGCGAGAACTGATGAGAAAAGCTTTCATCAAAATCGCCAAATATACACAAACACAAAAATCACAAGTCTAGTTTCCCCGATTACTCAATCAACCCGACAGCTAGATGTAACGCTACCAAATGCTATCAGCACCGGCTGTTCCAGTTTCCACTCTGTTTTGGCCGGTGAAAAAAATTTCGCCAAGTGTCGGCACGAACTTCGTGATGGCACGCGATGCAGTGATGCGCACGCCAGCATCGGAATGAGATAGGCACGCAAAAACCTCCACAGCCATAGCTGTAACATCTGTATATAATCCTGTAGGAACTCAACATCTGCCAGTCAGCTTTCAGGCCACTGTCTTGTGATTAAGCTGCCAATTGGCTGATTGTTGGCTGTGCCTGCGCCTTCAATGCCAGCAATTCTGGCGATGTCAGTTTTCCATCTTCGCACGGCAACTCTGCGATGGCTTGCAAGGCCACCCCTTGGACCTGACAGTCTAAAAACCATAGAGATCCAAGAACAACATGAGCGACTAATAGCGACTAGGAAAGAAACCAATTTCGACATGTTCAAACATGTCAGAATCATATGTCTACTGCTGTCTACTGTTTAACCCTATATTCATCAGATCTGTTGCGTTGACCTATCCCAAAGCCAAAGAAAGAAAAAAAAAACGGGCGCACCGGAGCTGCCGCATCAAGCAAACATGCTCCCAGCAGCTGCGCAGCTTGTGGAGCCCAGGTCTTTTCCTGTCTCAGCAACCCATGCTATGCATTGGTGAATAACACATCACAGGACAACATCACATGAATCTAAAATAGAATTATAATATATTATAATGATAAATAATTTATATAAAGTATATAATTCATAATATATTATAATATAGGGCCAAGAATACCCCCAAGGGCTTGTGGATACTTTGCCGTTACCAACCGAACTTTGCCAGCTCCAGGGGCTCAGGTGGCAGTGACTCAACCATTTAAAACATGAATATAGCTATCCGGAGGCCCTTCAGTAACAACAAATGAAATGATATTAAATGATGTTAAATCCCATTGCAATTTTGTAGGATTGCCAGGATGGAATTAACCCACCAGGTTGGTTCATTGTCTTTTTTGCTCTGCAACCTACTGCTGCTGCCATGTTTTGGCAACACATAGGCGTTTACACTACGAGTTGCATTTTCCTACAACCATTCCGCCAGAATGGAACTTGGACTGAGTGCATGCTGCATACCTTGTGTGCTTGGGTCATGCCAATGGTTTGCATTCAAAACTATTTTTGGATTCTTTTTGGCCAAAAGGCCTGTGAAAAATTGGAAACATGTGGGAAAGAACCGGAAAAATCAAAAACACAACTGGGGGGTGCGTGGTCCCCGCGTGGTCCACAGAGGAAATTCCAAACTTTGGCGTGGAAATTCCAAACTTTGCCGTGGAAAAACCACATTTTGCCGTGGTCCCGAAAACGACCAAAACCTATTCAGTTCAAAATCGTTCCCACTCAGAAAAGCTTAGCTTTACTTGATGAATACAAGATTTTTTGGTTCTTGACCACTTGTTGAACCGTTCCTAGGGTGATTTTCTCATGTCTATGCTGGAGGGATTAATCGTTCCTGTGCTGGCCGCAGTCGATGATTGCAAAATTGATCAAATTTCAAGAATCAAATTGTATGTTTTGACATGTGTGCTTTTTCGAGTTTTTTTTTGGCATAGGCTAGTACAGTTAACCTATGTTATCTATGTTGACCCCATGGAACATAGTCAAGGTCTAAATGGGGTTAGAGCGTGGTCCCACATGGTCCGCGTGGTTGGTGCAAAAAATGGGATTTACATAAAATCCATGGCAAAGAATCCCTTTTGAACTCCATAATATATATATATATATAATTATATATACATACATAGTATTTCTAGGTATTTCTATGTCATAATCATGCTAAGTTTCATGTGTCTTGCATCCCTAGTCCACCGCAGCTCCTTTAGCGCGCTGCACCGCCGCGTCCCGCAGCGCTGGCAGACTTCTCCAGCGGCCCCAGCCACGGCGCGGGCCACCGCCGCAGCTACGAAGCTTCGCACCGATCTGGGCTGGACGGGTGTGCTGCCCGGGAAAGTGCGTTTTGACTGCGCAGGGCCAATGTTTTGTGAGATTCTCCGTGTCGTCCGTTTGGGCAAACGGATGACGAATATGTACTCCCTCATTTCTAATTACTCATTTCATCAACAACATCATCATCATCATCATCATCATCATCATCATCATCAACAACATCAACATCATACCCCAAACAAACCCTAAACATACCCTAAATAATCCCTAAGTAAAAACCATAAAAAAAATGAAACCTTAACTAAACCCTAAACAAACCCCAAACAAACCCTAAACAAACCCCAAATAAACCCCCAAGAGTTGGTCACATGATAAACCTTCGGGCGGCACACCCGGCCTGGGGGTATGATTATATTATTATACATATTTATGTGTATATATATATATATATATGTGTGTGTGTGATTTCTTAAATATTCATACAGATAGAAAATGATAGAAATATATGTTTGTGTATATAATATATGTGATCATGGATGGAGGGAGGATCGTTTATATTGGTTGTTGATACAGATGTGGCTGATTTGTAATTAGTTTATGATAGTTGATGATGTTGATGCTTGATGATTCACCTAGAATCTTCATGATGGGGTTGCCGTCGCGAAAATGACATCAAACTTGAAGCTAGTCACTAAATCGAGCTAAATCATCGAATTTTGTGACGTGTTTCTGGTTTTGATGAAACTTCAAAATAGTTTAACCAAACATTATTTCGCTTGCACATACCCAGTTGGGGCTCCACCATCATTGACGTCGAACGAACACATTGACTCTAACGTCTCAATATGTCTCAATATGTCTCAATCAAGTGAGTCCTCGACAGGTCTGGGGTGTCGCCCAACTTCAGGGGAACTCTGTTGAAGGGTACGGTTGGAGATTGTCTTCCCTTTTGAAGCTGTTAGATTTTGCCCTGGATTTTAGTTCAAGATGTTCAGCTAAATCACAAACAAGTGTAGGGTTGGCGGCACGAAAGGACACAAAACAAGCACTTGCAAACCATGCGGCACTTGAGGGTGTTGCAGCCTTGCCAGGATTGCCATACAAGCGAACTCCAGATTCTCAGGGAAGTTCTCACATCCACCTTGTCTTCCCACTTCAGTCCGCCAAGTGGTTGGAATATTCTTCACTCAGTCAGGTGTATGAATTCTGCAGATTTAGACTTTCTGAATCTTTCGGATGTTAAAACATGTAAAAAGCCACACATTTTGCGCCCAGAATTCTGGGTCACTGGCTGTCCTTGGAGCACTCACTACAGCCACTGGCGGAGACGAATTGGCCAATGGCTTCCACTGCTGCCTGTCGCACCAGGACGTTGCTGTCATGCAGGTGGCCACTGATGGCAAACCTCGGCAGTGGGCGTTGATGTTGATGGAGCTTGAAATAGGCTGCAACCATTTCTTTGAGATTTGTTTCATCCCTTCATATCCCTTCCCCCGAATATCTTAAACTATCTTAAGCACCTCCATGGTTAATGGATGTTAATGGTCCTCAATATGAGTAAATCCCCTACGAAACTATGATTTCTGGAGAGTGTTTAGCACTAGTTGGAAAGGATTAGTGATCTGTGTCCCCTTAAGACATCTTAAGACAACTTGAACCACCGCCACAGTGCAGTGCCAAGGGACAGAAGCCCCTGGTCCAACGGTGCCAAGGAGGCGGTTCCTTTGACCGCTTCCGCTCTCACTGAAGGGCACAGGTCTTCCAACCGACCACGAAGATACATCATGTGCTTGCTATCTCCTCAGCCAGGTCCAGTGTGACAGGAAATGCATACAGCAACCAAAATTCACAAATGGATGATGGATGATGATGGTATAAATTTATGTATAAGCCCAAGTCCAAGTATACCGGGTATATCCCGATATAAATTCAAGTGAGTTGCCGATGGCCGTCAGCATCTTCACAGAGGCCAGCCTGTGGTCCAATAGCGCTTGCAGCTGTAAGAGTGAACAATTCATGGAGAATGCAACCTGTGCCTTCCACGTGCACAGGAACCTTCCAGCCGCGCAAAGGCCTGGGTTGTACCGGGCACGTGGTCACCAGCACATCAGGAGCGAAAATCCCAACCACAGCACCTCTTCCAACGTCTTGGGTCGACGCGCCTCGGCTGAGAGTTGTGGTCCAACTGCTATGCCAAATCCACCAGTGCCTTCTAAACTGGGCATGCCTACGTGCATGAGAAAACTTGCTAAACCTCTTGAGATCCTTTTCAGCTAGTGATTCAAGTTCTGGTAAGCCAATTAAGCTGGTAAGCTCAACTTTAGAATAGATGTTATTCAAGTGTCACCTTGCCATTTTTTTCCACACGCCTTTCTAAGTTGCGCGTGAGACTGCTACCCCCCCCATTATGCATCATCCCATCTGCCGTCAAAGCTGCCAATGCAGCAGCCACCAGCACAGCAGCTGCGGAATTGGCCACCGCAGCATCCACCGGTGATGTCGACCCCAAGCAGTCCCAAACCTCCGCCTCAACTGCCGACCACACCTCGCGACGGATGTCCATGGATATCCATGGATCATGGCTGCGATCTTTCCCCATCAAGCCATGTCCTTCTACCTGAGATCCCGGCTCCGTCATCTCCACGGTCACATTCCTTCGCACACTTCTGAAGCTGATCAAGCGCCTGCAAATCGGACATGACTTTTGACACCATCTGACGCATGTTTGTGGAAATGGTAAAGTGTAAACACACGAAATGAGCATGGCAAATTGGTGGCAAGAATCAAACTCATTCAAGCAAGCGTCAATAAGCTGCCTTCCCCTAGTCTGCCTTCATTTGAACACAAATGTCAAGTTCTCAAACTGGTTCAGCGAAGGCAAAGTATCCCCAGCCTCTGCGGCCAAGGCAGACTGCAACGCGATGTGAAGAGTCTCCGTGGACACCACGAGCCTAAGGTCAGTGCTATGACCTCCAGAATTATTTCTCTCTACAGCCATTTCCGGATACATGCAGTATTGTACGGCCAATATCTAGCATACTTCATGTTCATTCATTTTCATGAACCAACATACCACAGAAACCACGGTTCCTTTTTTGTGATCTAATTACGGCACCACCTTGGAAGCGTTGCAACCCAGTGGCTGCAGTTCTTTCTCAGGCAACGCTTCACAGCGAAAGGCATCGCTCATGATGTGTCCGGCACACAGCAATTTTTGACCTCAGCTGGTCAGCTGGGTGCAGAACTTGGCTCGACGTGCAGGACATTTGTTGGGAGCTTCTTGCAACCTACCCAGATCAAGATCACTAGGCTATGTACTTATGATTACTATTGATTACTAATGGTTGTAAATACAGTAGGTACAATCTTGATGATTCATCAGGCTCGGCAGCAACAAAAAGGAAAAAAATCTGAGTTGCCGACAAATCCGAGGCACAGCCCAGCGATCCTCAACAAGGCGCTTCAGGTCACCCACCTTCGACCTGCCGGTGGCCGCCACAGATTGATTGGTAAATCTTCATAATGCATGTCAAGAAATGAATGCAAACATTGATAAAATAACTAGATAATTGCAAATAACTATACGAATATTACCCGCAGAACCAAACGTTCGCCCACCCCCATGTAATATCCCAGTAATACCACGATTTCCATTCATGTTCCATGCGCTACCACAGTGATCTGATAGGTNCGATTTCTCTGGAATACTGCTATTTCCTATTCAATTTCATAACTAAGGAAGGGTATAAATTTGCCACCCCCCTCAAACAATACGTACAAGGGTCTTATATTGAGGCTATTCTGTTGAATTA